>CAUYSK010082187.1:0-16251 GCA_963575035.1 Avahi laniger
GTTGGAGGTAGGGCCTGATAGGGGGTGTTTGGGTCATGGGGGCGAATCCCTCTGAGGTGAGTGAGTTCTCACTCTGCTAGTTCCTGCAAGAGCTGGTTGTTAAAAGAGCCCAGCACCTCCCACCTTGCTTCCTCTCTTGCCCTGTGATCTCTGCACAGGCCGGCTCTGCCTTCTGCCATGAGTGGAAGCAGCCTGAGGCCCTCACCAGGTGCCAAATCTTGAATCTTCCAGCCAGCAGAACTGTGACCTCTTTTCTTTATAAATTACCCAGCCTTGGGTATTCCTTTACAGCAATGCAAAATGAACTAAGACACTCTGATTATTTGAATTGAGCCCAAGAAGAACATTTAGATTTTCAATAGACAGTCAACTTGAACCAAAGTCATAATCTATTACAGTCTGTGTAACCAGGTCCCTTTGGGGAGACACTGAAGTAGTTTTTAGGGTTTTACTACCTGCACACTGAGCTTCAGTTATTATCCCAGTACAGTCAACTTTGGGCATAGGCGAGGATATCTGTGGGAGGAATTCCTGCAAGTGGAGCTGCTGGATTAAAAGCTGTATGAAATTGTTCTCAAAGACACTAGAACAAGGTTTTAAACACTGTTTGTGAGTGAACACCTACACATACACGTATTTCCTGTTAGCCGAGGAAGTGACCAGACCAGTTTTGTACAACTTAGATGTCATGCCCAGTTACACTTGAGACGTGGATGAGAACACTGCAGTGGGCTTCTGAGGACTGCAGCTGTCCTTGTGACCAGGTGTCATAAGCCGAGATTGGGCTGGAGCATGCCAGAAAGCCAGAGCTAAATCTCTGTGCACTGGAGCCTGGCGGGGCCCTGGCCTTTAATCCCTGCTGAGAGATGGGGACTTACTCCAGAACTGACCTGGAAGTTGCTGACAATCTTATCGGACACTTCAGCCTTGGGCTAAATCTGTTAGAGGCAAATTCTGATCTTGTCAAAACAGGGGGCAGGTGTATCCCACTGGCACCGTAAAACTCTAGGTGAGCATCTTCTTCTCCTTGCCCTGGTAGCTGGAGACTAGAAACAACCCAAATGTCACTAGATGCCAGTTAAATAAATTATGCTACATCCAAACAATGGAATACTAGGCAACCTTTTAAAAGAATGAGGTACTCTTTGTAAACTGAGGTGAAGTAATATATTATGGAGAGAAAAACACAAGGTTCAGAACAGTAAGTATGGCATGCAACCTTTTGGCAAAACAAAATGAAATAAAGTAGGGGTAATATATAGATAAACACATAAATATTCATAGATTACCTCTGGAGGAACGTACAAAAAACTGGTAATAATTGTTGCCTATGAGAACCAAATTCGAAGGTAAGAGAAAGACTTTTTGCTATTCAAGTCTTTTGTTTAATTTTATTTTGTGCTTCCTGTATTATTTATCTAAATGTAAAAATTATTTTTCAGCTTTATTGAGGTGTAAGGTACATACCATAAAACTCACCGGTATCAGTTGTACAACTTGATGCATCTTGTCAAGCACGTGATACATCGCCATCAATCACCCTGCAGAGTTCCTCCGGACCCTTTTTCAGTCAATCCCTGCCCCTTAGCCCCTGGCAACTACTTACTTGCCTTCTATCACCATAGTGTTGCCTTTAAAATATTTATAAATTTAAAATAATTCAAATATAATATAAAATAAATATAATTAAAAATAATTCAAAGCCACATATGAGTACAGCACTCAGTAGTTTTGTTACCTTAAAACAAATTTCTCAAGAAGAGACTCTGTCTTCAAAAGAGTCTGAAGTTGCTTCCTGCAAGAATTTGGTTGTGTAGAAGGGATGGAGTGGAAATGTTAAGTCACTAGGATCAAGAAACTGATGACCAAAGCTGTCTTCTCCCCTTGGAACAACTTTTCTTGAAGAGCAACTTGTTGTGTTGTGTTTTGTTTTGTTCTTTATTTGCTTTTAGGGCCTAGTACTGAGCAGGCCTAGAGAATTTGATTTTTGTCTACTTCACCTTGAAAAGATCTAGCCCAGTCTTAGGTCATTTTGGTATCAAATTCCGTTCATTCCACAGATGTTGGAGGCCTCTGTGCATCCAGCTCAGTATGCCCCTGCCCCCTGCCTTCCAGGGGCTCCCCATCTAGAAGGGATTTAAACATGTAAACCAGGGGCTGCAAATTGGTGGCCTAGGGAGTTTGGCCTGTTTCTATTTGGTGTGTTTTGAAAAAAGCTGAATTACAAAGTATTTGGTAGAGCATGCACCCTCTGACTCAACAAAGCCCCTCTTCCCTATGTTGCCATTTATATGTGATAAGTACAGCAAAAGAGATATGTGTAAGAATTGCAATAAAGCTTCCGTAGACAGGAAAAGAGAAGGAGCTGTCTGTGGTCTGTGGGACATCATTAACAAAACCCTGAGATTGGCCCTGGCTCTGTTATTAAATACCAATAATCCTACAGTGTTGTTTTAATATTTAAAACGGTATCTCCCACCGCTCTGAAATGACACCTTGCTAAATGATCCGTTATCTGGAAAGATGTAATTCAGAGTTGATCCTTCATTGTCTCATTTATAACTGGAGATCAGCTATATGAGCAAAGTAGAATACAGTTGAATGAGGATTAATGCTTCATTACTCTGAATTTTCTAGCTGAGTTTTATTCCCATCCTCCTCTTCCTTCCCTGGCAATAGTTCTTAGCAGTAGGACCAACTCCTACTGTAAGGAAGGAATATGGTTCCTAAAAAGGAAAGTGCTCTGACCCACAATCTCTCTCCCTTTCGGGAATAATCATCTGCTTTTTTGCTTCCGTCCACCAATACAATGTGCTTGGAGCCAGGCTTCTCAAAGCCCCCATCTCAGTGTTCTTGGTCCCTACATTTAGTTTTTCACATCCCTGCATTTTTGGCAGAATTATCTTAGAATCACTGACTAGTCCCAATACTGGCCCTGACCAGGTGCCCATAGGGACCATCCTAATTGATGTAACACCTTCCATAATGACTGTCCTTGTTGGTCTTCATCCACGATGGCTGAACACCTTCCATCATGGCTGTCCTCATTGTCTTAACCACTTCCATGTCAATACCTTCTGTAGCAGCCATGGACATACCTCCTGTAATGACTACCCTTGTTGATATATTATCTCCATAATGGCCTTCCTCGTTGACATAACACCTTCCATAATCACTAACTTTGATGTAACATTTTCCATCATGACCATCCTCATTGATGTAACACCTCCTGGGGACTGCCCTGGCCCCTCTGGGTGAGGAGAGCATGTGCCTATCTGGCCCCAAAGATCCCCTGGAGTGTACTGCCGTTCTTTGTTGACCTGTTTACCCTGGACTGTCTGGTTTGCCTGAGGAATCACTTTATTGACCTGGCCCGTGGTCATTTATAAGGACTTCATTCAAAAACTTATTCCCCATCTAAGTCTGTGTGCCCCCTCCCGCCGCTTTCAGCCCCACTTTAAGATTGCTGGACACAACAACAATAAAAAAGGTGTTGATCTGTAGTCCCTAAAACAGGAGGTTTAAACTGAAGGATGTATTCCCAGTTGGCTGCCCGGGGCCCTGGGATGGTGATATACCCACATTCCCTAGTCAGGTCCCCCTAAGTGATTAATAGGTTGGGCCTTTGCAGTTAAGAAACAGGTAGACCTAACGCCTCCAAAAGACCAGTTTCACCCCTCCCTCATTTGGTACTTGGTGGAGGCTGACACCCCCGATGGCCACTGCTCTCATGCCCTGGCTGCCGGGGTGGGTGCAGCAATCTGTCCTTCCATTGCAGCAGGAAGGAGTGGGGGCGGGTCAGCTAGTGGCCATCCTTCAGACCGTGGTAAAGCAGAACAGAGGTTGCTGCAAAGTACTAAAGTAAAGGCAGTGACGGAGGCGGTGAGGCCGTCAGAGACAGGATGGGCAGATGCCATTTCTGGCTGCCCAGCACTTGTCATTAATGAGGAAGAGTTTGGAGGACTCTGAGAGGCAAACTCACAGGCCAAGGGAGGGGCCCATGTTAGCTGGAGAGTCTTGCCCTGGATGGCTGGCCTCCTTCCCACCTATGGAACATCTTCTGTGACCACAGGAGCCTCCCCACGTGGGTAAAGGGCGGGGTGGACGGTCAGAGTGGTGTTTGGAAAGGAAACACCGCCACTTCTCTCCGTGTTGCTGGTGTTGAATGGTACAAGTTGAAGTGAGTCTCTGACCACTGCCCCTCTCTGGCTGGGGTTCGGGGCAAACACTGGGGCCCAGGCCACCCAGCAGCCCGTGGCCAGGAGGGTGGACATCTTAGAGTAGCAGAAGGTGCATGGGCTTTGGAGTCGGGCAGTGCTGGGTTTGAAGCTCAGCTGTGTGTCTTCCCAGCTGAATTTAAACAATTTACCTAAAAGAAATGTGTAGAAAGTGCTGGGCACGAGGCAGATGCTGAACCAACGGGGGCTGCTAAGTGCTGGTGCCATCTCCCACAGCCTCAGCCTCGGCCAGCCCTGACACAGCCCACCTCTTCTCGACTCTATATTTTAGAGCCATGCGCCCCACTAGGTGGCTCCCTGATTTCTGGTTTTCGTCTAGGGCTCTTGATTAGCATCCAGGTGAGACCATGAGCCGCTAGTGTTCCTGGCCACAGCATGGCCTCCTTTCTGATCCACTTGCCTCCCTCCTTGTCACCTTCCAGCATCTGAACACTAAAGTTTTGCAGTAAATATAATGCTTTAGACATCCTCATTGATGTACCATTTCCGTAAAGGCTGGCCTCATTTACATGACACCTTCCATGATGATAACTCAGCTCTGATGGCAGGCTTAGCAGCCCAACCATACATCACACTTGTCCAAACTTCTTTCAGTGAGCAGCTCAGCAGGTGCTACAAAAACTCCCCATCTTTCCATGAGTCCTGCATTGGTTTTCCATTGCTGTGTAACAATTGCCACAAACTTGGTGGCTTAAAACAACACCCATTTATTAGCTCACAGTTCTGTAGGTCAGAAGTCCAGAAGCACACGGCATGGATAAGTTCTCTGCTCAGGATCTCAAAAGGCTAAACTCAAGATTTTGGCCAGGCTGCATTCTAAGGAGCTTGTGGTCTTCTAAGTGCAATGGTTGTGGCAGAATTCAGCTCCTGTGTCTATAGGTCTAGGTCGCCCTTTCCTTGCTGGCTGTCAACCCAGGCTGCTCTCAGCTCTTAGAGACCACTTGCACGCTTTGCCGTGTGGCACCCCCATCTTCAGCACCAGCTACAGAGAATCTCCCCATGTGGAATCCCTTTCACACGTCAGCTCTCTTTTTCCAGGAAAAGCCCAGTCTCTTCTAAGGGTTCAGTAATGAGGCCAGACCCACGCAGGACAATCTCCGTTACTGCAAGTCCGCTGTGCCATCCAGTGTAACCCAGTCGGGCTGGCGATACCCTGTCATATTCACAGTCCTTCCCACACTCCAGGGGAAGAGATTGTGCCAGGGCGTGGGTCAGGGAGGTCCTCCTAGGATTCTGCGCACCCTGGGTGCAGCGGCTCAGGGGCTCTGTCCCCTCCATGGGAGTGGTGATGATCGTGGCCATCACTGGTCACGGGCCTGCCATGTGCCCAGCTGTGCACAGATGGTCTCATTCCAATACTTGTAAAAGCCCCACACAGGTAACCTTTTTAGCCAGATGTTGCCGATGAAAAACCTGTGGTTCAGAGAGGTAAGGCGGTTTGTCCACAGTGGCCCAGCCGAGTGACTGAAGTGATGGGCACTCAAAGTGGGAGTGTGACTCACATCGGGTGGAGTGATGGGGTCCAGAACAAGTCTCCATTAACAGAACCTCCTCTCCCGCCGCCTCCTCTCCTCCCGCAGGAGCGGGCTTGCACAGCTGGGCTGTGGGGACAGAGCACTCCCTGCCGCCTCCCCCCATCTCTAGTGTTAGCCTTTGGGGGGCAAAGAATAATAAGGTAGATATAGGCTGATAAAACCTTCCGGAAAAGCCCATTTTAAACTAAATTTATTTTTAGTTTAACTAGCTCATGGCTTATGTTCAGGCAAGCAAGAAAGTTTTCTTTTACATTGCTCCTACCGCCAAAGAATACAGCGCTGTCAGCTGGTGTCTCGGAGGCCTGTCCCCAGCGACATCCCTTGCTCCGTCTGCAGCCCAGAGAGAGAACGAGGTCTCCGAGTGCAAAGTGCAGCAGCTAACAGGCTACGCAACGCGCCCACCTGGTTCCCACTAATCAGTGAAATGCTCCTTCCTATTTTTCATAACCTTTGCCATCAAAAAGAATATTCTAGTTATTGACATCATTTTTGTTTAAAGAACAGTTTCTCCCCCTCAACCCCCCACCCAAAGGATTATTGTGCGTATGTATGAATCTGAGTCTATGTAGTTTTGGTCAATTTGGGGTTGTTATTCAAATCAATAATTAGCAATTAATTCTCACCTACATGATGCTAAATGAAACAAGCCAGACGCAAAAGGACAAATACCGTTTGATTCCCCTTATGTGAGTAGTGAGATTCGTAGAGACAGAATAGAATGGCGGTTGCCAGGGCTGTGGGGACCGGTGCATACAGAGTTTCTGTTTCGGATCATGAAAATGTTCTGGAGACAGATGACCGTAATGGTGACACAACGATGTAAACATGCTTGATGCTACTGAACTATACGTTTAAAAATGGTGAAAATGATAAAGTTTACATATGCATATTTTGCCATAGTAAAAAAGTGAAAAAAATACCTGTAGGGCTTCTTTGTGGGCATACTTTTCCCTTTTCCTTTTTTTATTGATTTGGGTTTTTTTGCCACAATAAAAAATTATTTTTTTCAAAAAAAGGAGTAAAGCAAGCCTTATAATTCTGAGGCTTGCTTTGTGAATGTATTATTGTATTGGATCCTACACTCGATCATAGCCAAAAGACAGAGAAGCTATTATTGTATTGGATTCTGCTGCTAGAATCTGCTCCTGCTAAAAAGGAGGCTTCTGCACACCGGAGGCTCCTACACTCTCGAGGCCCAAAGACAACATCCGTGAGCCGCCTCCCCCCACCCACCCCCTAGCATAGCTCACTGCACCTAGGGTTCAGATCACAAGCAAGGACCATTTTGTCAGAAGCCAACAGGTTTTTCTCCTCCATCTTCAGTGTTGTGCAAAAAGCAATTCATTGTAGCAAGAACTGTGAAGCTTTGCAAGAACCTAGTACCTTGAGGGCAGAGACTGAGTAATTTATGGATGAGACCTCATGCCCACACCACGCAGGCACAAAGAGGGACTTAGGAGGGGTTTGTCCAGAGGGCCAGAGGGACAGTTGAGCTTCTCAGTCATCAAAGTTTCACATAATGGTCTTTCTAAGTTTTAAAAATTGTTTTATTGAGATGTACAATAAAATACATAAATCTTAAGTGTACAACTGATTATTTTTATGTATGTATATATGCATGTGTGTGTGTGTGTCTGGTAACATTTGGAACATTCCAGCACCATCCCAGATCCCAGTCAATACCTGCCCTCCCTCTATAAGTCACTATTCTGACTTATACAAGGATAGATTGGTTGGTTTTGTCTTCTTGACCTGGATATAACTGGAATTATACAACACGTAGTCTTTTGTGTGTGGATGCCTGTTTAATCATCTCCCTGCTGACCTTATATCAGAAGAACTCGAACAATTGTTTAATCTCTGATGACAAAGTCGGGCCATTGGCATGAAGTCCTCTAGGGTGGGAAACTAGAGAAACTGGGTGTTCAGTGACTTGCAAGCGGTTAGCAGGTGGGGGAGGGGCGCCATGGGCCTCGTCTGTGTGTGTCCCTGAGCGTACGGACAAATGGGCTTTTTAATCTACTCTTTGGCTCTTCCCCATCCATCCTTGGGATCCTCAGTGACTTTCATGGTCGGCATGACTCACATTTCAAGGTCTAACTAAATGAATCTTTTTAACATTTCATAAAATGTTAATGTGATTTAAAGTAGCCCTGTGACATTTTAGCATAGCGCCATGAATTATTTACAGTGGTCATAAACTGAGTTATAGCTGTTGTTTGATTCTGCAATTCCCATGTTCAAAGTCTGTTATTATGCAGTTCTCTTACCTCTCTGGTCCTGTTTGAAATCGTTTCTCCACCTAGTGCACCTCGATTCAATCTGAAGTTAAAGTCCCAGTTTTGGGCTGGGAAGGAGCCTTAAAACAGCCAGGGTCCCAGAGGGGTTTGTATACAGCTGTGTCTGTTTGCTGCAGACTGTGGCCCAGACAGGACCCACAGCTAGTCACAGGTCTAACATGCAGCTCTAATATGTCATGTGTGTTTGATCATAAAAGGGAAAAATATGAATGCAACAGAAGGATTTGGATGGTTGCATGCAAACTCATTGCCACTTTAGTAAAATGATTCAAAGCATAAACTCTGCAGACCGTTGATCGCTAGCATTGCTTTTGGACCATGGATCAGTTAGTTACTTTAGACAATAAATAACTTGCACGTTGCATATAATTTTCTTTCCTAAGAAGTTTGAGAATGAAGAAAAAAGTAGGGAGCGAATGTATGTCCACAGCAATTCCCTGTTTTGATAAATCGTTCCAACCAGTTGGATTGACTACGCATGCACACAGGTTGTTTTTAACATTGCTATTGGAACTTTATTTTACTGTCCTCTGTAATCATTCTAAGTGCTATGTGAACTATTTTAAAGGGATTGTGCATCCCTTTTACTGAGGAGGTGGGGACCTGATGTCCCTTGAGCCCTGAGGTTTGGATGTAACTCTGGAAGTTGGGAAATTGTTCATTGTTGTATGCCGGCACCTGGCCTGGATGGCAGCTCCTGGCAAAGTTACCTGCAGCGATGTGGCCAGAGTCAGCCTTCACCAGCATCTTCACAGCAGGTTGTCTTTGCTTCCCACTTCCACTGTGCATGCTCTTGTCTGACTCTCTGGGGCCTCCTGACCTCCCGGTGCAGTCCTGTGTCCCGGTCCCACGCTGGGTGGAAGTTTGCACTTGATCGTTCCCCTTTATTTCTAGCTGTGGTCTATGTCCACTCCTTCCTGGGTGTTAACGGACCATTGCAGTGTTTAGTGTGTAGGTTTAAAATGTGGCCCTTTCCTGCGGAGAGCCTGTGGGGCTCTGATGGTGGAATGGCCTCCCGTGGCGCAGGGTCTTCGTTTGGGAGGTGCACCTGCTACTGGGGCTGGGGAATGGGATGGTCACTTGCCCCGACGCCCCTTCCTCCAGATCTCCAAGAGAAGCCCGAAGCACCCCCCCAGCTTGCCCCGACTGCCACACTTGCCCCACCTTCCCTCTAGGGGTGCCTGGCAGGCAGTCGCCACTCCTCATCCCTTTACTTCTAAGAGAATGAGAGATTTGTCCTGGTGCTGCGACAGGCTTGGACAGGCTGCTTTCCCCCAGCCAGCCATGGGAATACTGTGGGAGGAGTGGTGGGGGGGTCCCCCTTGACTCCCAAACCACTGACTCCCAGTGGACGAGTGGCTTCCCAGCTCAGATACCCAGAAAGACGAGTGGGGGGTCTCTATTCTAGGAAGAAGCATTTCCTGCCGAGCCAAACCAGAAGCCTGGTTGAAGTTGACTCAAACTTGGGTCTGATTTCTCCCATGAGTCTTGTGGACAGTGACCTGGAGTAGTGAGGCCTGCGGGCTGGGGCTTCTGTAGGGTGCTTTGCTGCCAAGACCTGGCCCTAGGCTTTCATTCCCAGTGCTTTGTTCTAGAATCATAACTGCTTTTCTTTTGCCACCAACTCAGCCACATGAACCTCCCGTGTCCACAGCCCCACTGCAGACCCCATGAAGCTGTAGCGCCATCAGTAGCTGAACCATGCCTGTTTCCCTTCCTTAGAACTTGACACCTGGACACCGCCAAAAACAACACACAAAATTACAGCCGCACTCTGAACACTTCAAATTCCAGAAAAATAAATCTTAAGTTTAAATTCAAACTCCTCTTGCAAATTACTCTGAAATGAAGAGGGATGTGCAATAACACAGTGTGCCCGTCGGACCATTTTACACAAATATCTTTCCTTTTTGCTATCTGGAGATCCCCTGGCAAGGCAGCAGCTTGGAAATGTTTTATTCTGCCTTGATTAATTTTGTGAGTGAGAACAAACCACCATCATCAAAAAGTTCCTGCTTGTGCATGGCGTTCTTTATACAGGGCTAGCTCTGCTCCGCAGTCATTTATTACGCCCCGCTCCAGTGTCAGACTGCTGGGGCACAAAACCTGTCCCTGCTTCTAACTAATCACATAGGCCTGTGCAACTTAACCATCTGAGCCTCAGTTTCTTCCTCTGTAAAATGGGATTAATGTTACAACCGACTCTATGGAGTAGTTGGGGGATTTGTAAGTACTTAACCAGACGTGAACGCGGAGGCTGGCTCGTATGAAGCCATTCTTAAATGTCTGTTGTTACTTAGGCAGGCCTAGAGTCTGGGTTCCCAAGGCTTCCCATTCAAGAGAGACCGATCAGCCCCTGAATGGCAACTTGCGTTCTAGTTCTTTCTTGTGGAAATTAACTGTTTCCAAGTAGGCCCGTGTATGGTCTTCCTGTCGTTGGTGAGACTTACAGTTCAGTTTACCAGGCTGTAGATTGGCCTGGCCAAGCCAATGACGGATTAATTTAGGATGTCTAAACCAGTGTCCCTCCACTGCCTTCAGGCCTCACTGCCTCATGTCTGCTAGATTAATAAGACTCAGGCTTGGCGATGTGACAGTCCGGCACCCCCCTTCCCTATAGCAGGCCCTGTTAAAATGGTTATGGAGGTGGTGCCTGCATTCTCTTGGTATCAGCCAACACCTCCATTCATTTAATAAGAATGGCAGCCGATCCTCTGCCGCTGGGTGGCTTGACCCACCTTGGCAGCCTCCATGAGGGCAGCGCAGTGTGGTACCTGGTGGGTGGAGGGTGCAAGGGGGCTAAGGTTGAACCAGAATATCTCGCTGCTTCCTGAGCTCAGCAGAGTTAGAGAAGTGAGATCACTTCTCTGAGTCTCAGTGGAATGGCAGAGTCACATGAGTCTACACATTAGGAAAAGCCTTAATAGCCAGTGAGCAGGGCCCAGGCAGGTGAGGCCGGTCAGGTGTGCAGAGTTTAAGGAAGCACTCACACTCGTGCAGCCCTGAAAGTGAGTGCCTCCTTACGGTTTGCCCCTAGTCGCTTGACCTGCCTCACCTGGTCCTCACCTAGCCAGCCATCGCTCGAGGCTTTAGACTCAGGGCCAAGCTGCTGCTATAGCCGTCTGCTTCACATCCTTCAGTGGGGCCCTTCCCTAGCAGTAGTTGTCATATGCTGTCACTAATAACATCAACAGTAGTAACAGCTAATGTTGATTGGCTGCCTGACACTCTTCTAGGTGCTTTATAGATATTAAGTCATTTAGGCCTTACAGGAATTCCACTTTCAGGTGAGGAAAGTGAGGCACAGAGAAACTAAGGAGAGGCCCAAGAAGGAACAGCTGGTGAGTGGTAGAGCCAGGAATCGACCCTAGGCAGTCTGACTCTAGCATCTGCACTCTTAACCCCTACACAGAGCTGCTGAGGTGTGCTATTCTCAGTGAGTGAAGCCCAAACTCCACAGCCAACAACCAAGCCCTCGCTCCCCTCTCCAGCCTCCTCTACCCACCCAACCAAGCTCCTTGGAGTCTATGCTTTTCATACCTCGGTGCCTTTGCACCTGCTTTTCCTTCCACTCATCCCACTATCCCTGCTTGGCAAACTCCTATCCATTTTGCAAGACCCATGTTAAGTTGTGCCTCCTCTGTGAAGCCTTCCTTGACTACCACCCCCAGACGGTTCATAGCCAACCCTCAGTGTCTTTGGAGTGCCTTGAACTTTGCTGGTGCCTTCAATCTGCTATCTGGCAGGGTCTGGGGAGCAGACAGCCCTGCAAGTGTCCATCCAATTTATGTGAATTCAACAGTGGCTCCCTGCAGGGAGTCAAGGTGGGGAGAAATCGTTCAAATGGTGTCATTGTCCTCTCCGGTGGATGCTGGGTAGGGGGCAAATCACTGTCTCTTCTGCTGGTGTCACTTCCTGGAGTTCTCATGGTGTGAGCATCCACCATTTAATGAAATGTATTTTGCAGACCTGCCCCTAAAAGCAGATCACTCCTCATCTGGTGCTCCCCCTGGGAAGCAGGCATCTGCTCCGTGGATGGAGGAGGCACCAGCCGGTACATTTGTTGAGAGCGGGATGTTGGTCAGCAATGTGACCTCTTCCCAAGAGAGGACAGGGCCACTTTGGCCATAGTGATTTTCCCCTTGAGAGCTTGCTTTGGAACTTGACTCCCATGGAAGCCGTGAGCGATCAGCCATGCGGATTCACGATTGTACTTCTTCGTTTCCGTGTCTGTCTCCCTCAGCATCCTGGGTGTGCCCCTAGGGCACCATGCATCTTAATATGTATCTCCCGGTGCCCAGGCTGAGCCCAGTGCTGGCTGGGAGCTACTCGGTTCATCTTCCTTGGACAGAGTGAATGAGAGCTGAGCCCCCAGGAAACCACACCCAGAACTGAGGCAACTGGTTCCAACCTGTCTAAAAATTTGAGATTTGCATTTGTCAGTCTTTTGAACGGTATTTGACAAATGTGGAAGAAAATGACTTCCCTAGTATTTTCCTGGGGGCATTCCCTTCCTTGCATTTGTTTCCCCTGCTATATGGAGAATTGCAAAGAAACAGGATGGTAAGGAGAAGAAATAAAGAGACATCTGTGATGCGGTGATTAATGAATGCTGAATAATGAATAGTGATTAAAACAATTGGAAATTCCCACTTGAGACGGCACTAGTGAGGCGGAAACTCGCAAACTGTCCTAATAAGGAGAGGAGGGGAAGCAGGCAAGCTGGAGAAGAAAGCCGTGACTCAGGAGCCCACGCCCGGTGCCTGGTGAGCCTTCCTGAAGGCCCCGAGCCCAGGAGCCCACACACTGCTGCAGTGAAGGTCAGCTTGGATTGCTTCCAGCCTGTGAGACCTCAAAATCACACCAAGATCTGGAGGATTCTCTCGGTTTCTCTGAACCTGGATAATGGATCTTCTGAAACATTAGACCAATAAAATACCAAATTCCTGGGGACAGAAAAGAAAGAGATGTTGAAGAAGAAAACGCCTATCCATTTTCTTTAAATCACAGCACATTTATCAAGGCTCAGATGTGCCAGGCCCAACTCGGGGGTCGGGGGGAGGCAGAGATTTTATTCCACAGTGTTAGTGTTTCCAATTTCAAGGTTTGATTGACGGCGGTGAGTAGGGATGAGGAAAAAACGTGCAAGCAAAATATTCTCAAACTGCAAGCATTTGTGATCAAATGAGCTTGTAAGTTATTCTACTCAAGCATGGAGGTCTTTCTGCTACTTTTATTACAGTGAAGTGAGTGCCTCCAGAGTGGCGGAATTCGTGGGGGGAAGAGTCCACATTTCAAGGTCGAATCGTTATCTTCTCTCTCTTGCTCTCCCCTCTCGCTGACGTGTTTATCATTTAGGATGGAAGGGACAGTTAAAAATGACAGTCATGTTGGTGAAGTGTCCTTGGTTGTGACCCTAGGAAACAGCCTATAATATAAATCATCTCTTCCTCCTGCAGAGGGGGACAAGACGCGGCTATGCTGAGCATATGTCTTTAGCTTAGTGTTTCCTCTGAACTATGAGCTGAAAGCCAGGTGGGGATCTCTCAAGCCCAAATTCTCTGGTCTGGGCTACTGAAGAATAGATACAAACTATGGCGGACAGTAGAACATGGTGGGTTGGTCATCTCAAAGTCAGAGCAAAGAACATGGTCAGATGCTAAAAGTATACCACCTTACAAGGCTTCATCTTCCTTGTTTGCAAAATGTGTTTGCATAAAAATCTGAATTATTTAGACCCCAAATACAAAATACAAACAACAGAGGTAGCATTCATAATTCACGAAGGAAGGATTGGTATATTCCTCTATTCAATAATTAGAGCTGGGACAGTTGACTTTCCATAAGGAAAAAATAAAATAAAAGTGAATCCCTACCTCTCACCATAGACCATAAAAAGTATTTCCAAGACAGATCCCCAGGTCTCATGTTAGCCCTCCTGGGGCTTGGAACTTGCATCATTTTTAAAAGCTCTCCACAGACCATTTGAAAGTCCCTAGTCTAGACTATTAACTCCCTGAGGGCCGGGACTCTGGTTGTTTTTGTCATTAAATTGTTTGCCGCAAGTGTGGTCCCTGGAATAAATTTTTTTTTTACTTTTTTATTTATTGGTTTATTTTAGAGACAGGATCTCACTCTGTCACCCATGCCGGAGTGCAGTGGTGCAGTCATAGCTCACTGTAACCTTGAACAATGTCTGGGCTCACGTGATCCTTCCACTTCAGCCCCCCAGTAGCTGGGACTACAGGTGCATACATTAGCTACCATGGCCAGCTAATTTTCCTGTTTTTTGTAGAGGTGAAATCTCGCTATGTTGTCCAGGCTGGTCTCAAATTCCTGGGCTCAAGTGATCCTCCTGCTTGGGCCTCCCAAAGTGCTGGGATTATAGGTGTGAACCACCACACCCAGCCGGAATAGATTATAAACCCAGAATTTGTTGAATGAATACATGATTTCAAAGATTCTAAAATAATGACTTCTTAAAAAAAATTATACATTTTTCTTTGGATGTCATTAATAATAGAATGGATTGTTATATACCCAGAATTATTTGGGGCACTGACCTGGCTGAAAACAGGAGAGAAGAACCAAGTGGAGAGATTTTGGTAAGATCAGCATTGGTCTTCTCTGAATCTAATTTAAAGAGATTTAAAAATATTACACATACCTTGACAGAAACTAAGCCCACCCCAAAATAGTATTCTTTTACTCATTTACTAAGTGCCTACTTTGTGTAGAAACACAGTCTTTTTAACACTTAAGTTTTTTTCTTCTTATCTTTTAGGTATAACTTACATTTTAAAAAGTCATCAATTTTAAGCATACAATTTGATGAATTTTGACATTTGTATATAACATGTAATCACCACTGCAGTCAAGATACAGAACTGGCCAGGTACAGTTGCTTACACCTGTAATCCCAGCACTTTGGGAGGCCGAGGAGGGAGGATCACTTGAGGCCAGGAGTTGGAGGCTGCGGTGAACTGTAATTGTGCCACTGCACTCCAACCTGGGTGACAGTGGGAGACCCTGTCTCACACATACACACAAAAGATACAGAACAGTGCCCTCGTCCTGCAGAGTCTGCTCGGCGCCTTGGTACTCCATCCCCTCTCCACTCCCAGCCTCAGGCACCTGCTGATCTGCTTCTTGTCTAACACTTAATTAAAATCATCACATCATCACAGAGTCAGGAATTTTTAAACAATGCTTTGGTCAAAGGGTAAAAAAGCAGACAGAAGGGGAAATGAGAATGAGAAGGAAACTGGATGCAGCTTCACTCGACAGGGGAATTAGCCTGACTTAGAGACCAGGGGTGGAGGCCAGGAGAGTACGCCACGCCTTCGGAGCCTGGGTGCACCAAGAATGTCTTACAAATAATCTGGTAAGACATTTTTATGATCACAGAGAAAGAACACACGAGTTGTAATATATAGCTCAGATAGCGATCTGACAACTGGGTTTCTGAACATGGGTCTGGATTCATTTTTAATCTGATGTCAGAAAGAACCCCTAAGCTCAGAAGATTCGAAATGGCCATGCCTCTTAAAGACGAAGCATTTGAGTAAATAGAACGTCTGCCTCAGAGAATGTATTCTCTCTCTCAGGCTATTAACTAAAAGACTCACAGTCCCTCGTTCCCACCAAGATTTATTAGTCCAGCTGAAATACGGCAATGTTGTGTGTCTGTGAGCAACTAAATGCAGCAAAGCCAAGAACACAGGGACTGTGGTTTTACATGGAGCTGCTTTGGGGCTTGAAACTTCTTGCCCCCACGTGGGCACCAGGTGCTGGCTAGGACCTGTGCAGCCGTGTGCAAAAGAGAATGTGCTGTAGGATTCCGTTTATAGGAAGGTCTAGATCAGGCAAAACTAATTGATCATTTTCTGGGACAAGGAGTGGAATTTCACTGCAAAGGGACGCCAAGGGGACTTTTTTTTTTTTTTTGATGACAGAGTCTCACTTTGTTGCCCTGGCTAGAGTGAATGCTCTGGCGTCAGCCTAGCTCACAGCAACCTCACACTCCTGGGCTCAAGCGATCCTACTGCCTCAGCCTCCCGAGTAGCTGGGACTACAGGCATGCGCCACCGTGCCCGGCTAATTTTTTCTATATATTTTTAGCTGTCCAATTAATTTCTTTCTATTTTTGGTAGAGACGGGGTCTCGCTCTTGCTCAGG
>CAUYSK010082189.1:0-11228 GCA_963575035.1 Avahi laniger
AGTGGGTTCGTGCCTCTGTGTGTGTATGTGTGCATGCTGGGGGGTATATTTGAGGTATATTTGCAAGATGAAGAGAGTATTTACAACAAAACAGTCTGTTCTTAATTATCTATTATTTTCATAGCAAGAATAAGTTACACACAGCTCAGCAGTCGTAGTGGTCAGGCTGGTGGTGTCAACGGTGACATCTAATTAGTAGTGAAAAATTTATGTTTATGTATAATGAATCTATTAAGTGCTCAGGATGTTTTAAGAGTTATCTATCATGAGTGATGACACAGGGAAAACTTGTCATGCTCCCATTTTATGGATGGGATACTTAATGACATAATGGAAGGAGGAGGCAAGTGACTCAAGATGATACAGCACTTCAGCATGAGAAGCTGAGTAAAACATTGCATTTCATCTCCTTTGATTGACTTTCCATTCCATTGCCATTCCATATATTGTTAGGCTCAAGGTTAAAAATGAAAAGCAAAAATCGCCATTATGTCTGCTCTCATGGAACTTCCAATTTAGTGGTGGGGACAGATATTGCTGGAAGAAAATGGTACAGTTTAATGAGAGTCATTATTAGAAGAATTTGAGGCAGTTTGGAAAATGAGATTAGGCTTCCCGGAGAAAGTGGCAGTAGATCTGTGGTCATAAGGATTAATAGGAGTTAAGTAGGTAAAGTTATTTGTGCACATGTGTATTGGGGGGATGTTGGGATATACATGTGCAGATGCCCTCTGGCAGGAGCAAGGTGGTGCTTTTAAGACAACAGTATGTATTTAAAGCACAAATATCAAGTAGACAGATATCGCAAAGTGCTCCTGCAGAGGTAGGGCTGAGAGCTCACAGAGCCTGGGACTCTTTCTTATTGAGGGTTTTGTCATTTACCCCAAAAAACTGAAGAGTCTTATAACATTTAAAGGTTTTAGTTTTAAACTGTGTTTGGGGTTAGGAGGTGTTGTATAACCCAATTCTTGTTAGTAAGAAGTCACTTTTGCTTCAGTGTGGAGAATAAATTGGAAGAGTGCAAGAGTGGAAGCACAAAATTAGACTTTTACATAGATCCAATGAGATATGATGGTAGGTTGAACTTGGGTGATGACTAAGAAGTTGGAGAGAAGTGGAATGCTAAGAGATATATGGTAGGTAAATTGGCAGGTGTTAGCGAGTGAGGGAGATTGAGGTGTCAAAGGTAACTTCTGCAAAATGAATGAATGGTGGCCCCATTTCCTAAGACCAAGGAACACTGGAGGAAGGTTAGTTCTGGAGGAAGCAATCCTTAAATCTGGTTCTGGAGATGCTATATAAGATGCCTTTGAAATGTTAACTTTCAATTTATCAGGTACGAAGGTATTAAATAACTATTGATATGATCTAATGTTCAGAGAGGAGGACAGCCTGAAAATAT
The DNA here is from genome assembly GCA_963575035.1 of Avahi laniger. Taxonomy (NCBI): domain Eukaryota; kingdom Metazoa; phylum Chordata; class Mammalia; order Primates; family Indriidae; genus Avahi; species Avahi laniger. The sequence goes on from CAUYSK010082189.1 coordinate 1,403, forward strand.
GAGTGAATTATCTATGTATCGGTGGCATTTGACACCAAGGGAAATTGGTGACATTAATTAAAAAGAATAGAGAAATATCTAGGAATACTAGCCTCTATGGAGTGGCTAAAAGAAATTGAACCTAAAAGGAAACTGAGGATTAGCCGAAAAGAGAACAACAACAACAAAAAAAAAACCATCAAGAACATGTGCTATTGTGAAATAAAATTTTTCAGATATATATTTCTTTTGATTATATACCTTGGAATGGAATTTCTGAGTCATAGGGTTTGTGGACGTTCCACTTTAACAGATCTTGCTTAATAGATTTTCCAATGACAGTAGTGATTTATATTTCCACCAGTAGTGTATGAAACTGCCGGTTGCTCACCAATATGCAATATTGTTAGTCTCTTTTATTCTGGCCATTCTATTTAAGAGTATTTCATTGAGGCTTTAATATGCATTTTCCTGATGACTAATCAAGTTTATTTTTTTTTCATATGTTTTTTGGCCACTTGGATATCCTCTTGTAAAGTGCTTCTTCAAATCTCTTGCCTATTTATTAGATTATTTAATTATAGATTTGTAATCATTCTTTATATATTATTGTTGTATTTGGCAGTTATACATATTATAAATATTGTCTTCTCTGTGATTCGTATTTCACTTTCTTAATAATAACTGTTGATGAACATAGCATCTTAATTTAATTTAATTACTTGTTATTTCAAAATATTAAGGGGGTACACATATTTTTGTTACATGGATAGCTTTTATAATACAATGCTTAAATCAGGGCTATTAGTGTGCCTATCACCCAAATAGGGTTCATTGTACCTGTTAGGCAAGTTTTTACCCCTCCCCTTCATTCCCTTCCTCCTCTCTTAATTTTCAATGACCTGCACATCTCTCCATGCCCATGTGTGCCCATCTATTAGCTCCAACTTACTAAGAGCACATGTGGTGTTTGTTTTTCCATTTCTGAGATACTTCACTTAGGATAATGGTCTCCAGTTCCATCCATATTGTTGCCAAGGACATTAGTGCTCAGAGGCTCTGCAGAGATGTCAAATGCAAAGAAGCCTAAACAGACATCCATCGAATTATGCAACGTGGAACCCATTGTTCAGTGTGCACTACTAGATCAGTGGGAGGTATAGAAGGCAAACTGGAGTACACCCAAAGCCTAGCCTAGGAACAGTGACCACTCTCTCAGATTGCTCAAGTTGTCACACAGTTTATTCCTGTTGTCCCAAATACAGCTTTTAATATCACCCCTTCCACTCTTAAAAGTATCATTGTGTCGATGATAAATTTTACAACCACAGAAATTTTGAGTCTGAGGCCTTTCATGCATTTTTGACAGCTCTTCCTTCTTGAATTGCCCTTCTCTATGAGTTACATGTCAGCATCAATGCCTCAGATTTCTTTGTCCTGTATTGTCTATCTCTGTGACTATCTCGTAACGATTCTGCCTTGCAGATCTAAAATGCGCCTACTCTTTCATCTCTGCTGCCAATGCCCTAATCCAGATCACCGCTTCCTGCCTGTACTTGAATAGCCCTTCTGGTTTTATTCAAATCTAATCCTCATGCAATAGTCACAGTTAACATTTTTAAACATAAGTCAGATCATGTCACTCTGCTGCAAAAAAATGATTGAAAATATGAATGACAACCTTCAAAAGCTTCCCAATGACCTTAAAATAAAAATCAAACTCTTTAATATCACCTACAATGTTTGCCATGATACTGACTCTGCATATCAATCAGACTTCATATTATCTCATATACCTAGTCTGTCTTTTTAAACTACAGCAAAATTAGACTCATGAAAGATATTTAAAATGATGCAACCCTTTCTGACACAAATTTTGCATGTTTTGTTTCCTTGCCTAAAAATATTTAATTCGCTCTTCACTTAGTAAACTCCTATTCATCTTTTAGGTGTAGGTTTGAAAGCCTAATCCTCAGCTATGTCTTCCAATATTCTCACAATCTACATGAATCCCCCTCTACTAGTCTCTTACACAGTATCTTCTTCTTTTCTTTCATAGCAATTTTCACTACTATGACATAAATGTATCTGTGTTTACTTAATTTGCATCTATCTTTCCAGTAGATTTTAATCCCAGTGAAGACAAGAATAATGCCAAGTGTTCAGTATTGTATGTCCTAGTCTTAGCATAGTTAGCACTTATCACATCTTCTGGTTTCACAAAATATGTTTCCACAAATATTGATTATCTACTAAGCACTATGCTATTGTTCAGGTAAAAATTTCTTGGATTAATGATGAGTCTAGGGTTAAGGCCTATCAAGTAAACACCATTTTGTTACAAGTCATTTGTTGGTTACCAAATAAAGAGTTAAAGCTTATAGATCTCAGATACAGGCAAAAGATGCATCCTATTTTTCATCCTATAATTTGAATTTAGACATCAAGGATATGTTTGTAATAAAAGGGTGTGATTGGGTTTTAGGCATATATTTTGAAAGGATCGGTGATTGTTTTCTGCATAAACACCCTCAATGTGCTTGGATACCCCATTCTCTAAATACCTTGCTCCTCAAAATAACTATTTAACTGACCTCTACTTTCCTGGTTACTCCTGGATAAAAGTCAATGACCAGCTCTCCAGGATAATCTGAAGCAATTAAACACAGCCATGCTGTTATTATAACAGCTTTCAAGACACACTGATGGAAAAACCATCTTTCTCTGGCTTGAGAAAAAAATGACTTCCAGGAAAATGTTCATAATATCCTTCATCAACACCAGGGGGCATGCCCCACTTTCTTGATTTCTAACCTTTAATTTCCAGATTGGGATCTTGTCTTTCTCTCTACTAAGGGAGGTGAATGCCGAAACAAACTTGCCTTATTCATGTCTTGAGTTGTGTCCCTTGTAAAGCCATGCTTATCTGAAAGGAACTTTATCCTTGCATTGACAATATTCATTCTTAATCGTCAAATACTGGTATTAAGGGTTAGGAAATGGAAATTCAGAGGGAACAGTTGAAAACCGTGAAAGTTCAGAAGAGGAAAACATCTTTCCACTAGAGTATTAAAAAAACAATTCATAGATAAATTGTTCCTCTAGGTATTCATAAAAGTAGACAATTAACACACACACACATACATGAAGACTGGAGTCTCACAAGCTTATGTCAAAAAAATTCAGACTATGTGAAATAGAAATCATTATCAATAGCCCAGATTTCTTTGTGTATCTTCTCTCTGTGAATAATCGTTCTAACAACTCATTTAAAAATATGAATACAAAATGTGGGTCAAATCCTTGATTTCTCCATACATTGCCTGCTTTCTATTTGTGTTTAGTCCAATTTCTCCAAGAAGCAGACACCAAACAGTATTAAACACATAAGACACTAAGGGAAATACCTGCCGGAAGATGTGAAGGAGGTTTGAAGGATGAGAAATTTATTCAGACCTCCATGCAGCTATGATTTCAAGGGAAGAAAAGAGAGAGGAAAGACAGGAAGGAAGGAAAGGAAGGAAGAAAGGTTGGTTGGTTTGTTTAGGTGGAAGCATCTCAGATGGTAATGCAGTCCTAAGAAAACACTGACAAGACCATCAGGGAATGTCTGAGCCAAATTTGCCCCATCAGAGGAGTCCCACATCTTGCAGATGTTGGTCTGCTTTATTAACCCTTTATACACTTACTTTTTCTCTGGTAGTAGCCTGTGAGATACAGTCTCAGTGAAAATGAAAGGTGAACTTCAGAGTGCAGCCACTAGGGGCCTCAGTCAATTACACTCCCTGCAGTTGGAGACCTGGAATCCCATTCTTGGGGCTTCCATATTATCCCTACTGGAGTCACTTTAGTGCAGAACATCTTCTTTCAACTAGACTAACATCACAGTCTTGTCTCTGATCTCCCTGCCTATAGCGTTTTCCCCACCACGACCTTTCTCTTCATAATAATTCTTTCTCACTAAAGCCAAACTTCTGATTTTGTCATTTTTCCTTTAGTATAAATTAGAGTATATTTTTTAAAAAAACTTCAGTGGCTCCTTATCACCTTCAGGATAAAACCTGAATTTGGTATATTGAACCATAAAACATTTCATGTCATGACATTCCTCTTGCAGCCTTGTTTTTTAATACTTTTTATTTTGAACGGCCCCTTCTGAATGACTTGTTATTACCAACCCAAATTTATTCTCTCTAGTCCTTAAGCCTTTGCAGATACTATTCAGGCTACCTATAAGGCCCTTTCCTCTTCCTCTTAAAACCATCTCGCTTTAGGTTTTGGCTAATATATTAATACCATATCTTCTAGGAAGTTTTTCCTAATTCTCAGGCAGGGTAGTCCTTACATGTGTCCTCGTAGTACCCAGAGCTTAACCAAATGTCCTTTACTCTGCATTCTCATTACTTCTTTGCTTGTCAGACATTTCCATTGGCAGCAAACACTGTAACATCTCTTTACCCAGCTCAGATTATGTTGTATGGCACTAAATATTTGTTAAGTACATTAATAAAGTAATCACACTTAACTGACATTATAATACAGAAAGAGGAATAGTGAATTATTGAGAACAAAGATCAGTATTAAAAATTTGGGTTCAAATGAAAAGCAGAGAAATAGGCTAGACTTCTGTTACTGGATGCTATAATTCATCTGACAAAGAAAAAGTATGAACTAGGAAAAATGCTGTATAGTACCTACTACTGAGTTTTCCTACGAACTAAAGCAACTCTTCTATGAAACTTTTCACTATTAGCGTTTTACCTTATGAATGTGGTGAATATATATTCACTTATGTGATATGAAGGTAGCTCTTCTAGAGTTTAAAATATGCATATAGGTACCGATATGAAATCACATTTAAAGTTCTCATATTTTTCAGGCTAAAAGAGGTTGACATAGTGTTATGCCTTGGACAAAGGATAAAAAATTTTAAAATAGGATTACTGTTGGAGATACAGAGCCACCATATTTCCACCTACAATTTGTAAGCTTTGTTTCCCAGGCTTGCATACCATTGCTACAACTCTATTCAGGACTTACCATTTTTCGCCTTTTTCATCAAGTCTACTTCCTACACCACTTAAAATAACTTTGCAGAAAATTAAAAAATCATATCCATGCTAACCTTGGTAATATCTAGAATATAAATTTAGAAATTAGATACCTTTATGACTCATGGCCACCTTGTTTCTTCATGACTTCCTAATAATAATAAATATTACTATAACGTAACAACAACAATGCATTTAACTCTTTTTGGGCATGACAAATTAAAGTAAATTCTCACTTACCTGATATTTATAGAGTAATTTCTTTCTTGTTAGACATTTATTACTTGGCAGAAAACACTATAACATCTCCTTACCCAGCTCAGATTATATTATATAGCACTAAATATTTGTTAAGTACATTAATAAAGTAATCACACTCAGTTGACATTATAATACAGAAATAATGATGAACTATTGATAAACTATTGTTTAATATGATGATACTGTCATAAGAAAAGCCATAAAATTGTTATAGTACATTCTTTATTATTAAAATAAAACTAAACAATTTTCAGTTACAAGATAATTTTCCCCTTCAAAGGGGATAGAAGCCAATTGTTTGTAAAGGAAATAAATGCATGTTTTGGAATCATATAGATTTAGTTTGAATTTTAGTTCCACTAAATAAAATCTTTACAACACTGGCAATTTATTTAAACTCTCTGACTCTTAATTTTCAACTGTCTTACCCTCGGATATCTAGAAAGCAGATCAGGGCAAAATTTATTAGCTGGTGCACTTCAAGAAGAGGAATAGTGAGCAGAAAAGGAAAATGAGTCGGGAAAAGAACAAAAGCAAATACAAAATGGCACATTATCAATTTGATGCCATCCTCAGAATAAAAGAAAACACTGAAGTAGTTACTCAGTTAAATGAAATGTCTTCTAGAAGACAGGCTTTGAGGAAACACTGGTACCTTTGAATAATCCATCACAAAAATGAAGGGACAAGGTTTTATCTTATTGATCTTTTTTATCTCCTCACTCTTATTGGTAGAAATTAACCCAATGGGCCCTCAATTCCTACATTTGGAGTTGGCGTTCTTCCAGGTGGTCCCACAACACACTGCTTCATATGAACCCAGAAGCGGCAGGACAAAGCCATATCCTGTGTGGGGCCAGTTTGGGTGGACCTGAACTCTGTATGGTAAATAATGAATGATGTTCTTGTTTATAGCAATAAAAAGGGAGAGAAAATAATGACAACTCTCCTAAATGATGGTTGTGATAGTGGTGGCTGTGGGCATTTTATTTATTCTTTCTTCATTTCGTTTTAACAAGAATTTGTTATGCCGAATGTCAGGATAAGTTTGAAGGCTAAAATTTCAATATTCATATCTTAATTTCCAAGAGCTTATAGACATGTGTGGGTGTTTTTGTGTGTGTTCGTTCGTGTGCATGCATCCAAAGTCTTTAAGGCCCATCAAAAATTATTTGGAGTAAGAGTGAATATGAGCTGTTATGTTTGTAAGGGTAGAAGTCGTCTCCTTTGGAAGTCAAAAACTGCCTGTGAGTCAACTGTTACCTGAAAAGGAGTGAGAGAGTGGAGGAGGCTCAGCCTATTCCAGTACAAATCAGTATCTGCATCAATTTGCCACCATGTTTATGTAAAATCTCTGCAGATATAAGACAGCAGGAATAGTGTCTCATTGTTTCTCCCACATGTTTACTTTCTTACCATTTTCTCTCATTTCCCTCACTGCTAATTGAAGAAAAGTCATCCAGTGTTTAAACAAAGACACACACATAATGCGATAACCTCTTGATCTTTTAATGACCTACAGTTTATATGTAAAAAATCATTGCTGCACTGTGACTTGAGAAATTTCATAACTTTTCACAAGCACTGCCACTAAGAAGTAATGTAGACTCTGATAGAATTGTCTATTTTATACTCCAATTTTGAGAATTTTTTCCTTATTGCAGGCTTGTCTGTCATGGAGTAAGTATGTGTTCCTCCAAACATTGTCAAGGTTATTTTAGATGTGAAACTGGGGTACGATGGGACGAGGAAGGCTAACACAATGAACAGAGTTTTTCTGAGTCGTGGTAAAAGTAGAATAAACCCATGTGATTTAAAAAAAGGATTAAAAAGGAAAAAATGTGAATACATTTAGCCATATAAGCTGCAATATGCTTCCTTTTTCTGTGGAAAAAGACTAATGTTAATGAGATAGAATCCCCTGAGTGCCTGTCATTCCTTGGTAAAAGTTGGTTGTTCGTAGAGACACAGTCATCAGTTGGCCACTACGGTACCATGTTATGCCCTATAACAGTTCTGCCTTAGGCTTTGAGAGAAAAACTCCTTGTAATAGTAACTCATTAAAATGTTCTTCAGTTAACTGAAAGAGTTAATATCCTTCCTTGGCTCCTGACACTCAGAGAGAGTGTGTGTGGGTCTAAGAATAATTGGGCCCTCTGAAAATTATCAGTTCAATTCTACAGTGAACATATTTTAAATTATTTCAAGAGAAGGAGAAGAAATTGGTCCACATAGAGGTTTATATGAGATTTTTAAATATCTGCAGCTGCATCTTGCTCCTACTGAATAACTTTATAACTTTGAATAAGTTAATGAAGTTAAGCAATATTATCATTAGCCTTAACAGCTTAAACCTGTATCGGGGTAAGCATTGCTGGAATAGTCCTAAGGTAGGGCTTTTTTTGTTTGTTTGTTTTTAACCATGTCTTCTCTGTTACTGATGGTGGTTGTGATACCAGGAGGAATCCGATTGGAAATATCTTACCTGTAATAATAATATACTTTCTATGACAGAAGTGGTAAAAAGGAGAGGGGAGAGAGGGAGAGAGAAAGATAAAAAGAGAGAGAGAGAAAAGAAAAATATAACCTTTAGAGAAACAGATATCTCAAGTAATAATACAAATTAAAATATGAACTTGTTTATATAGAGTCAGATTTAAAAATTATCACGTGGTAGCTGTATAACTTATTACTAAATGCTAGAGATGTATGGAGCTTTGGCCCACCATTTTATCTATCTATGTTATCCCACTAAACATCATCAAACCATCACCACCACATACACTGTAAACTCACGCATACACAGCGCTGTCCTATACTGCTGGTTCTAAGCTGTGGAGACTTTGGCAATGTCTAGAGATACGTTTGACTGTCATGATAAAGGGATAAGTGATGCTATTGATCTTTATTGAGCAGAGGCTAGGGATGCTACTAAATAAATATCTTTAAATACACAAGATAGCCTGGCAGAACAAATAATTACCTTCTAGGTAAAAACACAGAAACAAGGTCAACATGAGTAATGATTTCCAAGGCAACACATGAAGAATACTGTTTTAGTGATATAAACAATCCATGACAATGTTGCAGAGGAAAATTGTGAATGAGCTGTGAGGGGCCTGGAGAGGCTTAACTCGGTAGGGTCTTAATGAAAACCTGAAACTTAGATAAGCGAATAGCATTGTTCAGAGCCAACAAGACAAAGATCAGAGTTATGACTGAGGCGCAAGTCCACTGGGTAACTAGAATGGAACACTAAATGAGCGAGATTACGACTAAACCTGGAGCCGAAACATGGACGATGTTTTATGTTATGAAAAAAATTTATATTTTTTATTTAGTTTTAAAATTTTATTTAGCTTTAAAATTTTATTTAGTTTATTTAATAATTTAAATTGATATTTCATTTTATAAAATAATGGAGAATTATTTAATGTTTTTAATACCATCCAAATTTATGCTTCACAATTTACTTATTTCTCTATTCTTGCAAATTGAACTAGTTTCCTGAATTTGTCTCCAATTTACTTACTTTCTATTCAAACTGTTTTTGATATGCTTTATTTACTTGAAGTGATCTACAGCAAAAAAAAAATGCCATGCATGCTGTGTATCTTTATTATTCTCCCATCAAATATTATTCATATCTACTTGTTTTATTTGCATCATAGCAGACCTTATATCATAGTTATTTCTTTTATGTTTGCATTTCCACTACATTCCTGAAGACAGAGACTAGGACTTATTCATCCTGGCCATTTTGATGTTTTAAGAGCTCAGTAAAAGCTTATTGACTCAATACCTCTTCATTCTTAACCAAGAAAGTGAAAAGATCAAGCATCTCTCTTTCTCAGAAGGTGAAATTAGTTACATTGAAATAACCAATTTATTTTGCCTAAGGAAATACCCAGCTTTCATATATATTACATGAGCGTGAGTTAGAACTCTTCTGTGGGATTGCAGATGTGTTGACTTCACTAGTCTAGAAAAGAAAGTGTTAATCCACCTTAGGAGAGTCTGAATCAGACCCCAGTGATCAGATGTTTCCTTCAGGTGCCTGCTGTCTAGTCTCCCTGTGACTGCACAACCTCCTCCTACTCGCGAGACACCTGGGATGTCCGGTCTTCTAAGTGGTTTGTCTTCTATTCCTAAATCCTTAAGCACAGAGCAGATAAAAGACCTAGGAGGAAACAAATTACTTGGGTATGAAAGTGTAAAACTCTAGGTTTTGTATGTTTTAAATTTCTAATATCATGGGGGAAAAAAGGAAATTTTATTTGGGACTAAGCAAATGGAATCATAACTCTTATTTTTCAATGTTTATAGCTGGCTGTATGCTTTTAGGAGCTGTGAAGTTACTATTGGTTGTCTTTTTGGGAAATTTAGGCTGGAGGTAGAGCCTGTACCTGCAAATTTCTTCTTGAACCCATGGGATCCACTTTTAGGTAGCAATTAGCAGAAGTATGCAGGATCATTTAACAATGGAGACACTGGGTGGGAATGAACCTTAGATGTCTCTAGTCTTCTCTCCCTCT
>CAUYSK010082193.1:0-14977 GCA_963575035.1 Avahi laniger
TTTTGCTGTTTGCATGCCCTCCTTCCTTCCCGACATTCCCAGATTCCTTCTTTTGTCATTTCCCATGTTTAAAAAACTTCTTTTAGCCATTCTTTTAGGGTAGGTCTGCTCGTGACAATCTTAGTATTCCTTCAGCTGAGAATGTCTTGATTTCCCCTTCATTTTTTTTTTTTTTTGACGCAGAATCTCACTCTGTTGCCTGGAGCTAGAGTGCCGTGGCGTCAGCCTAGCTCACTGCAACCTCCAACTCCTGGGCTCAAGCGATCCTTCTGCCTCAGCCTCCCGAGTAGCTGGGACTACAGGCATGCACCACCATGTCCGGCTAATTTTTCTATTCTTAAGTAGAGATGGAGTCTCACTCTTGTTCAGGCTGGTCTCAAACTCCTAAACTCAAGCAATCCTCCTGCCTCAGCCTCCCAGAGGGCTAGGATTACAGGCGTGAGCCACCGCGTCCGGCCCCCCCTTCATTCTGGAAGGATATATTTGCTGGATATACAATTCTGGGTTGACAGCTTTCTTTTGGCACCTGAAAAGTGTTGTGCCACTTCCTTCTGGTCTCCATGGTTTCTGATGACAAATTTGCTGTCATTTGAATTGTTTTTCCCCTATTGGTAATGTGTTGTTTCTCTCTGGCTGCTTTTAAGACTTTGTCTTTACTTTTTGAAAGTTTGACTATGATGTGTCTTCTCATGAATTTCTTTGGATTTATCCTGTTTGGGGTTTTCCACATTTTTTCTTTCTGTCTGTCTTTTATTTTTTTTGCCAGATTTGGAGAAATTTCAAACTCTTTTCCAGCCCTATCCCCTTTCTCTTTTCCTTTCCTTTCACCTTTCTGTCCAGTGCTCCAGTAACGTGAATGTTAGATCTTTTGTTATAGTTACACATGGACCTGAAGCTCTGTTCATTTTTTCCCAATATTTTTCCTCTCTGTTGTTCAGATTGGATAATTTCTTTTGCTGCATCTTCAAGTTCACTAATCCTTTCCTGTCCCATCCATTCTGGTGTTGAGCCATCCATTGAGTTTTTAATTTTGGTTATTGTCTGTTTTTAGTGTCCAGATTTCCACTTGGTTCTTCTCCACATCTTCTATTTCTTTGCTGAGACTTTTTATATTATCATTCATTGTAAGTGTGTTCATAATTGTTCGTTAACACATTTTTATGATTTCTGCTTTAAAATCCCTGGCAGGCAATTCTAACATCCATTTCATCTCAGTGTTGGTGTCTGTTGATTGTCTTTTCTCATTGTATTTGAAATCTTCCTGGTTTTTGGTATGATGAGAGATTTTTGATTGAAACTTGGACATTTTGAGACATTATAAGACTCTGGATCTTATTTAAATCTTAGGTTATAACAGAGGTTTTCTGACACTGCTGTGGGGGTCGAAAAGGGCCCTTTCCTGTTATTGCCAAGTGAGGGTGGAAGTCTAAGTTTTCCACTTGGCCTTCATTTACCCCTGAAGCAGGGGGCTTCCTATTACTGCTGGGCAGGGGCAGGAATTCTAGTTTCCCATGCGGCCTCCACTGCCAGTGTGTGTGTGTGTGTGTGTGTGTGTGTGTGTGTGTGTGTGGCCTTGTTATTGCTGAGTGGTTGTGAGAGTCTTGACTCTACACAGGCCGCCTGTGACACCACCCTACTGGGGAGGGTGGGGGCACCTTGTTACCACGGGCTGGGGCTGGAGTCCGGGCTCCCCGCATAGTCTCCGCTGACACAGCAGAGGGGGCCTCATGACCACCCTGGGTCGCTGACGCCACCCTGGTGGTGGGGTGGAGGAGGCTTGTTACAGCTTGGCCAGGGTGGAAGTCTAGGCTCTTCCTTGGCCTTTGCTGGTATGGACAGTTTTTTCTGTGCTGTTTGGCTGGAACAAAGAAGTTATTATCTAAAAATTTTCTGTCTTGCCGAGTTTTCTCTTTCCTGGTTTTTTAGTTAGACAGAGCAGGCTTTTCTTGAGGCTTTTTTAGTCTGCTCATTGCAATTTCTGGGTTGCTGGCTTCTCCAGTACCCAGTTTGGGATATATAAAGCAAAACCAACCAACCAATCAACCAACAAACAGCATCACAACCCATGGAACTCACTGCCGTGTTGTTCCTCAGGTCCTGAAGTCCTGCTGGTCTGCCTTCTTCTCTCCACCTTTCAGAGTCTTCTGATGTTTGTTTTATATAAAATGTGCAGGAGTTTTAGTAGTATTTAGTGGGAGGAATAGGGAAAAGCATGTCTACTCCAACTTCCTGGAAGTCCTAGAACAAGGTTCTCTTCAGTTTTGTACCCGTGGAAAGCCTCAAATGCTCACTTCCCTAGGTTCTCGGGAGGATTAGGGATGAGGCATCTGAAATGTATAGCAAACAGCAGGTGCCCAAGGGTCGGGAGGAGAAGGAGAAGATGTTGCAGTTCTTATGCTTATTGTTTTGTTATTTCGGAAGCATTTGCAGTTACTTTTCATTCAGGCTACTGCTAGATAATATCAGGTCTGAGATTTTGAATTATTGATTAGAAGCATTTTTTCCTTCCCTGAAATAAACTTGTTTGAGCTCCCTGGTTTCTCCTCCTGTTCCCACCCCTCATGTAAATGGTAGCTATTTCTGATTGAGCCCCTTCTATGTGCCAAGTGTATACTACATTCTTTATTTTCTCTCTCATATACACAGAAAGGCTGAAAAGTTAGGGGCGGCGTGTTAGGGCTGGGCTGTGTCGGGGGATTTGGGAGAGGAGTGCAGGAGGCGGGGCTGTGCTCTGGGTTGGGTGCCGGCAGAGAGCAGGGGTGGTCTGGCAACCCGGCGGCGATGCTCTTCACCTAGGAGGCAGGAGCAAAGGAGGACGAGTCCCTCAGCTCTGGCGGGAGGCGGGTGTTTGCTCATTTGTGGGGTTTCCCAGAGTCCTTGCTTTTGTCGTTGCTGGGGCCTGACTTAGGAGAGGTCTTTTTTTGTTCTGTTCCCTCACCGTTGCAGAGCGCCCTCCTCCGGCCTTGCTGTTCTGTGAGGTTGTGTACGTGCAGGATGGACCGGCAGGGCCTGGCGGGGAGCGGGAGCTACCAGCCTCGGCATCAGGGCTGCTTCCCTCCTTCCCACCCTCTACTTCAAGCTCTGCTGTCCTCAGGGGGCTCAGGTCTGAGAAGGAAAAGTCCTGCTTCAAATCTCTCAGGTGCAAGGAAGCCCAGGGCCTGCTACCTGCTTGAATGTGGGGAGAGAAGGGATGTCTGCCAGGAGCAAACAGGACTCACATGTAGACACGTGTTTCTGGTCCCATGGGCTCGAGAGGGTTTCTGCTGTGTCTATACAGGGTCCTAATGTCAGGAATGGGAGCCCCCCAGTTTAGAGAACCAAGGTTCAGAGAAGGGAAATGCATGACCCAAGGTTTAGTTCAAGAGAGTCAACTTACGTTGAGAAGAAGGTATAATTTGCATTGACGCTATGAGTAATTTTTTTCTTTATTGAGACAGGGTCTTGCTCAGACTGGAGTGCAGTGGGGCAATCATAGCTCACTGCAACCTCAAACTGCTGGACTCGAGCAATCCTACCATCTCAGCCTCCTGAGTAGCTGGGATTACAGGCATGTGCCACCATGCCTGGCTAATTAAAAAAATTTTTTTTGTAGAGATGTGGTCTCACTATGTTGCCCAGGCTGTTCTCAAACTCCTGGCCTCAAGCGAGCCTCCCATCTCCATCTCCCAAAGTGCGGGGATTATAGGCGTATGCCACTGTGCTTGGCCCATAGGCTGTTATGTGCTGAAAAACAGTGCAACGAAGTAGACAAAGCAGAAGAAAGAAATAGAAATAAACCCAAGAGGGGAAGGACATGCTAAACGCCCATCTCATTCTTCAATAGATCAAATAGACAAAAGGTAAACACAAGCACGGAGCAATGGTTCTTGACCGTTTCAGAGAACCTAATGAGCTCAGTGAACCTTACCCCAGAAGTGTACATCTGTAGGTGTGTCAGTCTTTTGCACATACCTGGGATCCTCACTGCAGCCTCCACACGCTTCGTGAATCCGTGAATCCTAAGTGAAGAGCCCCTGATATAGAGGACTTTAATCATAAACTAGCCTGAGCTCAGGAATCAGACTTCAGTTTAAATCCCAGCTCCTTTCCTCTCATTGTGTGAAGTTGGCCACGGTATGGAACCCTTCTAAGGCTTAGTTTCTGTGTTAGTAAAATGAGGCTCACAAGAGACATTTCTCGCAGGGTCCTGGGGCACTGAATGAGAAAATTCACGGGAGGGGCTCAGCACAAACCCAAGCACACGGTGAGCCGTCAGTGGGTGGTGCTATTACCACCATTACTGTTAGGACCGTCAGGCAGAGTTAAAGGACACACGATTTTGTACTTTGCAAAAGACAAATAAATCTTCTTTATGGTGCCCATGGACCAAGTACAAGAACGAATCCTATCTGAAGCCACTAAGAACAGTTAAACACAAAAGACAGAAAGCATAGTGTCCATACCTGCTGACCACGATGCAATACAATCAAGACGTGAATAACACAAGTTTAAGTTAAAAGAAAAAATCCCAGTCTACTTAGAAATGGAAAAAAACCAAAACAACAGGCCGGGCGTGGTGGCTCACGCCTGTAATCCTAGCACTCTGGGAGGCTGAGGTGGGCAGATTGTTTGAGCTCAGGAGTTCGAAACCGGCCTGAGCAAGAGCCAGATCCCGTCTCTACTAAAAGTAGAAAGAAATTAATCGGACAACTAAAAACATATAGAAAAAATTAGCCGGACATAATGGTGCATGCCTGTAGTCCCAGCTACTCGGGAGGCTGAGGCAGAAGGATTGTTTGAGCCCAGGAGTTCAAGGTTGCTGTGAGCTAGGCTGATGCCATGGCACTCTAGCCCGGACAAAAGAGTGAGACTCTCTCAAAAAAAAAAAAAAAACAAAAACCAAAACAACACCCCTTCTCCTAAAGAGATCTTGGACCCAAGAGGGAATCAGTAAATGTGCCTTATTGTGATTAAGCTGCTCTTGGGCTTTTTGCTGTGCGTCCCAGGGCTGGGGGTTCCTTGGTTTTCCGGTGTCTGGCCACCCTGGGCCATCTTCATTTCTCAGCAGCATTAAGGACAGACTTGGAGGTTTCTGCAGGCACTGAGATGAGCAGGAGGGTCTGGGGACGAGGCCAGGGTAGAAGAGCTGCCCCGGCGTGAAGCCAGGACCACGATGACTTTGACTGTGGCAATGGGCCCTCATTGTGACATTAATCATAAGGAAAATGGATTCTGGGAGATAGAAGCTTCACAAATGGATGCATTAAGTGGAACTCGGGATAATTGGGAAGTCTTAAACGGAAATGGAGATCAATATTTTTTGCTTTGAATTGAACAGGCCAGGAGGCCAGAGACTAGAATTGGATGTGAAACATCCAGATACAGAATGGAAAGCAAGTAGAAATAATAGAGACAGTGAAAGAAAAATGAAAATGGTATAGAGTAAGAAAGGAAAAGGAACGATTTAATTAGGGAAAGATTAATAATTATGCTTATTTAAAAGCAAGCTAGCACAGGAAGGGGCTGGAATAAATCGAATGAAGAGTTGAGAGATGGATGAGTATGAGTCGAAGGGTCATAAGTAATGAGGAAGGCGGGACTGCCTGGCTCTCCTTAGGTTTCCGCACCGGCAGGAGACATCTTTGGAAGGTTTGCGTCAGTGTCCTTTGCAAACAAGTAGACTGGATGAGAGGGGATCGCAGACACTGAAGGCCACAGTGACAGGAGATTGAGATGCGTCTGTAACTCGGGTCCAGGAGGGGACCCTGGAACAGCAGAGAGTGTGCAGGAGGAAGAGGTGAGACGGGATCATGGACCACGGCAAATGGAGTTTTGCAGGAATGCTGAATGGTGGGAACGAAGACCTTTTGACCCTTCAGGAAAGACCTGTGAGATTACGTTTGAAATAAATCATGGTGGGCCAAAGAGAGCCACCATGGTATTTCCCAGAGAATTATGGGAAAATCCTGCTTGGTGTGAAGATGGTAAGAGGTCCGGTTAAATCTTGAGCGTGCAGTAGCTGTTGTAGCAGTCATTAGTCGGCCAACGTTAACTGCATGCCTGGTACGATGGTCATCGTGATGACAGCTCATACTTAACGAGCGCCTGCTGAGCTCTGGTCGAAGCTCTGTACATGTATTAGCTTATTCAGTCCTTACCACACTGTGAGGGAGGTGCTTCTGCTCCGCCCATTTTACAGCTGGAGAAAATGAGGCACAAAGGAGTTACATAATTGTACCAGACAGAGCTGGGATCAAGGTTAGCCTAGTGAGCCACTTATCTCAGATGCAGAATTTAAAGGGGGTTCCCCCAAACTCTAATCAAGATAAATAATAATGCAATATGTTTTAAAAATCAAAATTAATACAAAAACTCTCTGATGAGCCAAAGTTATCAGCATTTTAAATAAAAAGAGGATCGACAAGGCCGCACAGCTCGTAAGTGACAGAACCAGCATCCAAACCCAGGCAGCCTGCCTGCAGAGCCCGTTCTATTAACCAGTGCCCCCAAATATCATTCAAGATTGTCTGGCAGGCCACATCTGTCTTTCTTCACTGTATGCTGAGCGCCCAGCCCAAGGCCTGGCACATAGTAGGCCTGTCGTTGATGTTGGTTGAAAGAATGTTAAATGAAGACACGGGCCCCGTCCTCAAGAGTGTTCATAGTCAACCAGCAGGAACCCACCGCAGGATTACGCTAAGGGTCTGCTGTGTCTTACAGACTCTACACACGTCTCATATCATTCCATGCCACGATAGCTATCTATTTATTTATCTATTTATACAGGCTATGGTGAAAGATGAGCCATGGCATTGTGAGCCCAGAGGTAGAAGGATGACTTCAATCTTGCAACACCGTGACAGGCTTTAAGAGGGGGTGACATCTGAGCCAGACCTTAAAGGGTGTCAAGGATTTCTCAGGCAGGAATAGAGGAGACGCTACCTAGCAACATGGCTGAATCCCCATGCGTTGTTGCATGCAGAAAGCTGTGTGCAGGATGATGTTATAACGTGACGCCATCTATGTACAGAAATCTCCAAGTATGCACAGAGGTCTGTGCTTGCACAGGGAAAGGTCTGGAGCAGGAAGACCCGTCTCTGGGAGGCTGCAGGAGGTGGCAGAAGGCTGCACAGTGGTGAGGGAGGCCTTCAGTCTTGTTTGCAGTGTTCAATTGCTAAAAAACAAAGATGGGGCTTGGGCAATGCAAAGGCAATATATGTAACCAAAATGTCTGTACCCCCGATAATATTCTGAAATTAAAAAAAAACCCGAAGATGAGAATTGTGCTTACTTGTGTAATTAAAACTTAATTTTTAAAAGTAGATTGAGGAGGATGTCTATGAGATGATACACAGTAGTTTCCAAAATATATCATTAAGTGCAAAAAAATTCCAGTATTTTTTTAAATAAAAATGGAACATGGGAAGAGTAAACCGGAAATAACGAACATGACTATCTATGGGAGTAATGAATGGGGAGAAAAGATAGGAACAAAAGAGTCACTATCTTTTTATAGTTTTCGAGTTTGGAGCCATGAAAATGGTGTACTGAATTTTTTAAAATTCAATAAAAAATGATGGGAAAAGCACCCCTAAACTTGAATACAAAGGGAAATAAATGAACCCGTCTGTCAGAGTGACAATAACCACAGACAGGGGGAGTAATTCTAGGACTGTGTCTACACACTCTTAGTAGGACGTATTTCAAAGACAAACTGCAACTAAATCATGAGCTGAGTAGAGTCTCTGTCGGTGGTGGCGGCCCCGGTGTACCCTCTCGCGTGCACTGTGCAATGGAGTTAACGTGCTGACGTTACTGCCTGCCAGCGTTCTCCCCAGGGAAGAAGAGAGGTGCAAATGCGGAGTGGGGGACGCTGAGGAGAGACTGTGGTGTGGAATTGGAATTGGAACAATCATCATAAACTAATCACTAAAACTGAGCTAAAATAGCAGTGAGGACCCCTGTCCACACATCTGGGTTTCTGAAAGTCATTCCTTACCAGCTCCTTGAAGAAACGGGCAGGGAGTGTACAAGGTGTTACACGGAAGCTCAGAGACTGGTGGGCACGAGCCAAAAGGACAGAAAGGACACAGGGTCTGCCGGAAGGGGCTCCGCGGGTCAACTCGGGGACCAGTGAGATATCAGCAGAGTGATGGGACTGGGTTGTCGGGAGTTGAACGAAAAGCCCCAGGAGTTTCCGATGACACTAAAGAAGGGGGAAGGGAGCTCTCTCTTAGAGGCCAGTGCCAACTAATAAATTTAGAAGTGAGGAAAGAATTAGAAGATCACTGATTTGCAACCCGTAATTGACGTAGACAGAGATCATCAGTGAATGCTAAAACCAACAGACAAAAGGTTGTTGGAGGCCGGGCACGGTGGCTCACGCCTGTAATCCTAGCACTCTGGGAGGCCGAGGCGGGCGGATTGTTTGAGCTCAGGCGTTCAAGACCAGCCTGAGCAAGAGCGAGACCCCGTCTCTACTAAAAATAGAAAGAAATTAGCTGGACAATTAAAAAATATATATAGAGAAAAAATTAGCCGGGTATGGTGGCACATGCCTGTAGTCCCAGCTACTCGAGAGGCTGAGCAGGAGGATCGCTTGAGCCCAGGAGTTTGAGGTTGCTGTGAGCAAGGATGACGCCACGGCACTCTAGCCCGGGCAACACAGTGAGACTATGTCACAAAAAAAAAAAAAAAAAAAAGGTTGTTGGAGTACAGAATGTTCACGTGATCTCGAAGAATTGCCTCACACCTTGCTTATCAATTACAGTAGGGATTGGAGCTCTGATGGACGCCACCTTCGCCAAGTGTGGTGGCCTTCAAGGTGCCCTGTTCTGCTCTCCCTTTTGGAGGACCCACTCTGGGGGGTCTGTTTGACTCACAGCCTGGCAGCCAGAGCTTTTGATCCATCGTGGGTCCCCTCTGATGCCACACTTAACCCAGCCAGGACCGAGCACACTGGGGGTGCTAGAATCAGGCTGTTTCAGTCCTGTGTGGGATTCGTCCAGGGGCACTTGGCTTGGGGACTCCCCGTCAGCCTGGCCACGACTTTGCCCAGAGCAGGCTGCTCTCTGGAGCTCTTTCTCCACCCACCCCTCATCCCCAGGCGTCAGATCCGCGTGGCACTGTGACGGCGCTCCCGGCCTCTCCGCTCCCTCCCTCTCTGTCCTTCACAGGTGCTCCCACCAATGAGTCTCTCGCACGTTGAATCCCATGTCGGCATCTGCTCCTTGGACGACCCGAACTGGCACACCAAGCCACCAGACTTAGCGTTGCCAGCGATTTCTGCCTGCCGGATCTGTCCCTCCCATATGCAGGCTCTGATTCTGGGTGGGTCACTTATTTCCCGTGCTGCGTTTGTGAATTGGGAATAGAGATAGTGCTTACTTCGCAGAGTTGTTGTGGGGCTTAACGACAAGAGGTGGTTTGGGTGACATACTCGGCACACGTCACGCATGGCACATGGTAAGCACATGGTGAGTGCTGGCTGCTCTTGCCATAAGGGAGCCGAGCTACCTGGTGTCTTATCAGCTTGGGCTGCCATAACACAATACCGTAGACTGAGTGGTTTAAAGAACTTGGTATTTCTCAAAGTAAGTTCAAGATTGAGGTGCTGGCCAATTGGGATCCTGGCGAGGACTGTCTTCCTGGCTTGCAGACGGCCACCTTCTCGCTGTGTCCTCACATGGCAGAGAGCGAGAGGGGCAGCTCTCTGGTGTCTCTTCTTATAAGGGCACTAATCCCATCACGAGGGCCCCACCCTCATGACCTCATCTAACCCTAATTACCTCCCAAAGGCCCATCTCCAAACACCATCACATTGGAGGGTAGGGCTTCAACATTTGAATTTGGGGGGCCACCATTCAGTCCATAGAAGTGGGACACAGATGATGCTCTATAAATGTTATTATTTTCATTCTTTTCCTCCCTCCTTCCCATTCGGCAAATACGGCCGGGGCTTTGGGACCCTGGGTTTGATCCTAGTTCTGCTGCGGAGTAACCGAGTGACCTTGGCCGGAACAGTAAACCTCTTGGAACCTTAATTTTCTCTTCTGTAGAATGGAGCCTTATGGAGTGATTGTGAGGATTAAATGAGATGGCAACAGCATATGAAAAGACCTGGCACATAGTAGGTGCCCATTAAACCTACTATTATGTCAGCTTGGGGCTGTTGTCACTCCCCTGGGCTCTTTAATCAGGAGCCCTACATTCCTGACTCCCACCAGATGGGGGCGCTCACCGCTTTCTTATTCCTCACATGCTGGGGGCACGTCCCTGAAAAGCAGACTGACTCGCCACCAGAGGGCTTTGTCACCTCTCTTAAAAGTGTCCTCAAGCAGACAGACAGAGAGGGAGTCCTGGATGAACGGCAAACCCATCAGATCCTAATTCGTTTCTCCATCGGTTGCTTCCTCGTGTGACCTGAGGGGCGGACGCTGGTCTTTCCGAGCTCCCTCTGGCGGGGTCTGCCACCCCATCCCAGGCGTCTTGCTGGAGACCCAGTATTCCAGAGAACATGTTCGGGTGCACGAGCGAGCCCCTGCTGTGCACTCCATGTAAAAGGGAAGCCGTCTGGTGGCGGTGCAGTGCGTGAAGACGCTGGCGCTGCCGAAATCACGACGCGCACCGGCCCATTCCTCCGCCTTCCGCTCGGGGAGCCCCAGGGAGGCAGAAGATGCAGGAATGATTCGGCTCCAGCCTTCGTCAGTCAGTTTTCGCTCATTCACAGTCTGCGATGGTGTCGCGCAGGGGGCCAGCCGCATGCTTACCGTGGCTCCGCAAGGCCTGCTCCTGCGAGAGGGAGGAGGCAGGGCTGGCTGGGTCCGACGCGCTTCCTCCGAGAGTCCGGCCTGTGCTAAGAGCCCTGCAGGGGTCAGGGCAGGAAGGTCACGCAGCTGGAGGGGACAAGCTGGATTCGAACCCAGACCGTCGGGCCCCAGGGAACCCCAGGGTACTCCCTCACGCCCCCCACCCAGTCCCAGCCTGGCAGCCTTTGTGGCGTGTCCATGCTGTGCCCGGCCTGTGCGGGGGCATGTGGGAGACACAGGAGAGCAGCCAGCCTGGCTGGCAAGGTCGGACACATTTATTGCTGTTACTATGTTATTTCTTTCCACCCTCCGAAACCCTGATCCTGAGAGAGAAAGAGGCCGAGGGAAGGAGGATGGGGAAAGGAGCCACGCTTCTTTTTTTCTTCCCAAATGGATAATTGAAAGAAAATACGTTTTCCTTCAATTTACATTTCAGTTTGGACCTCCTAGAACTGTTCTTTTTCAGTGGTTTGACTAAATATATCCTTCTGTGAGCATTTGCACAGATTTTTGGCTGCCTTGTAATTTTTTCCCTAATGACGGGTGTCGTGGACAGAGTCTGGGTTCTGGAGTCATGTTGACCTGGGCATGAATTCTGAGTCCGTTGCCAGATGAGCTGTGTGACCTTGGACAAGTAACTTAACCTCTCTGAGTTTTATCTTCTTCATCTGTGACATGGAATTGAGAGTGTCTTTCTCACATGGTTCCTTGGAGAGCTTTTAAAATACGCTTTTTGTTTTGAAAAATTCCAAACACAGATAAAAACAGAGAGACTAATACAGTTTGAAATCCCACGTGCTCATCTTGCAGCCACAAGACTTCGACCTCTGGCCACTCTTGTTTCTTCGGTTCTCTCACCCACATTATCCTCTCCACAGCGGATTATTTTGAAGCACATCTCTGTCATCATGCCTTTTGACCTGTAAATATTACAATATGTATCTCTAAAAGATAAGCTCTCTCTTTTACAAGAGAGAGGTTTTAGGGCCTATTTTCTTTGGCGAGGATTTTTAATAAAACTCGTGGACGCGTCCAGAGCTCCTGTGTCCTGCGATCAGAGCTTTCAAGAATAATTATGATAAACATTCCATATGCTTTTGCTGATTGCTTGTTGCTGGATTGTTTGAGTGCAGCCGCACACAGGACCGGACCGTGAGACTGCTGCGTTGCATACTGGTTACACTTATAGCCCTGATGGCCATTAGTGGAGGACCTACTGTGTACTGAACTGTGTTTTTACAACCCTTTGAGGTGAGAATGACTGTCTTCACCTGTAGGCAAGAAAAGGGGGCACAGAGAGGTTGGGGACTTCCCCAGATCACACAGTGGCCAACAGTGGAGTGGGAGTTTGAAATGAAAGGCTGTCTGATAGCAGAGCCCATGCCCCTTCCTCTGCCCCGTGCTCTTGTCATCAGAGATCTGTGCGGCTTCTCTGTTTCGATTATAAATTCTTCAAGGTAAGGGCTCCACCTTAGCCTTCTGTATTTCCGCAGTCTTCAGCTGTCGGGCGATTATCAGGTGGAAAGAATCTCTGCAAGTTGGCGTGCAGGTACAGAGCTTGTCATCATCATCGTGGGTTTGCACAACCAACAGGTGCGTGCTAAATGTCTGTATACAGGACTGTGCTCAGACCCTGTGGGATGTAAAAGGCACAGTCCCTGCCCTCAGAGTTGCTTACACAATCTGTCAGAGATCGACTCAGGCATAGCGGCAAGAAGATGGGAAAGCAGGTGGGTGTCCTACTGCCAGTGAGGCTGATTTCTCCTCTTCCTGGGCGGCCTCGTGTTCCACGTGAAGACAAAGATGTGGGCAGGAGCTGAAGAGAGATTTCTCTGTAGCCACTTCTGGGCCATGAACGGTCCTAGGATCTGGGAATATTGTAAGAAAGACGATGTGGGGCCTCTGAGGCCAGGGGAGGAATTTGGATTTTACTCTCAGTGTGAAGGGAAACCGGTGGACGATTTTAAAGCGTGATGTGATCCAACCTCGCCACCTTCTAGCAAGCACAATCCCTCCTCTGAGCCCCCTGGGTGGTGAGGGCTAGCACATCCAGCCGGGACCTTGGAGCCTCCAGGGCACACACCCCTCCATGGCGAGGCACCCTTCTGGCCGGGGACAGGTGCAAACACGAGGCAAGGCTGGCTGCCCTGCTTCTGTTCTGCCCCCCAGCCTCCTCTGCGTCCTCCACGCTGCCTCCACAGGGGTCCTTCCAGAGAGCTAGACCACGCCCCTCCCTGTGGCTCCCATCACCTTCTAGGTAAAGTCCAGCTGCTTTAGCATGACCGACGGGGCACCCCTGAGCCGGGCTCTGCCCCTCTCCAGCATCGCGTCTTACCTCTGCCGCTCACCTTCACCTGTCACATGCTCCAGAACCAAGGGGCCCTGCTCTTTCAGACCTCAGGGCCTTTGTCATGTCCTTCTCACTGTCTGCAATGCTTTCTCCCTCTGGCTGACCTGGTGAACTCCTAATTATTCACCGAAGCCCAACTTAAAGGCAGATCCTGCCCCGATTTCCCAATGCTTGGCAAGGTGCCTGTTTCTACTGGTGTATGGTATGTAACAAAGCATTCGACTAAAAGAAGCTGAAGCAATGAGAAACTTATCATTATCATTTTACAAGGATTCTGAAGGTAGAGCAGTTCCAGGACTGGTTGGTTCACCTGGTTTAGATCTTTCCTCTTTGCCATCTCCCTGCTGGTGATGATGCCCCTCGTGGTTGCAAAATGGCTGCCACAGCTCCAGACAAATCTGCATATGGCATCCAGAGAGGAAGGGGTCATTTCCTTCCCTTAGTAAGAGGAAAGGTTTCTCAGGAGCCCCACTGAAGACTTCCCTTCAGGTTTCTGTGGCCAGGATTGGGCCGACTGCACATTCTAAACTAATTCCAGATAAGGAACATGGGATTCCTCAGATCAATATGATTCACGCGAATTAATCAGATTCTCTCTTTGGAGCTAGGGAGGGATCCTCAGACAGAAATTGGGGTTTTATTAGCAAGGGAGAAGGGGAAATGTTATTAGTTTTTGCGGCCAGCCTCCAAGATGGCCCCCAGCGATCCCGCCTGCTGGTGTTCACACCCTTGTATGTTGTCCCGTCTCACCTGGGTTGGTTTGCGTAACCAGTAGCACAAGGCAGAAGTGCTGGTGTGTCACTTCTGAGATTATGTTATAAAAACTGGTTTCCATCTTGGCAGTTCTCTTGCTCATTTGTGTGCTCTCTTCCTCTTGGATCCCTCACCCTGGGGAAAGCCGTGCTGTGAGCTGCCCAGTGGGGGGGCCCACGTGCCCAGGAGCCAAAGCCCCCGGCCAGCAGCCGCGTGAGCATGCTGGAAGCAGATCCTCCAGCCCCTTCGGCAACCGTAGCCCTGGCCGATGGCTCGACTGCCACCCCCGAGAGACGGTGAGCCAGAACCACCCCACGGAGCTGCTCCTGGCTTCCTGACCCTTAGAAACCACGCAAGATAACACCTCTCTGTTGTTGTAGGCTGCTGAGTTTTGGGGGTAACCTGTTATATGGAGTAGACAGTGAATACAGCTGGCGAACAACAGTGGCTGGCAGGGGGCGCCCCCACCCATGCCTGCGTGGCCATCAGGGCATCGTTTCACACTCTGTGTCTGTCTGTTCCCTCTACAGCTTGCGAGTGCCTTGGTTTTTCGCTTGCTTGTGCACAGGGTCTACGGAATGTACGTACGTGCTTGTGTGCTGTGTGTGCGTGTTTGTGCATGTATGTGCGTGCATGTGTGTGTGTGAATGTGTGCATGTTTGTGCATGTGTGTGCGAGTGTGTGCGTGTTTGTGCATGTGTGTGCGTGCATGTGTGTGTGTGTGTGTGTGCATGTGTGCGCATGCATGTGTACACGTTTGTGTGTGGAGTCGAGCGAGTCCACCGCTCTCTTTCAAGGCTCCTTCCTCCTGGGCTCTCCCTGGACTTGGGAGAGTGCCTCATTTCCTACGTGTCGCCGGGGCCTGGCACATGGCTTGGCACGGAGTGGCCTCAGAGAATTTGGAGAAAATCAATGCAATGAACAGGATGCTGGGGCCTGGAGCATGCTGACTGCCATGGCAACCGCAGTGCGGAGGACTCAGAGCAGCCTGGGCCCTGCTGAGGACCTGGGAGGTCTTGCGGCAGTTTTATTGTGAAATGGCTGGGGGCCGTGGGAGGCAGTTTCCGTTCTCACCGTCCTGGAAAGA
>CAUYSK010082197.1:0-29634 GCA_963575035.1 Avahi laniger
TGCAATCCCAGAGACTCGGGAGGCTGAGGCAGGCGCATCGCTTGAGCCCAGAAGTTCGAGGCTGCTCCAGTGAGCTATGATTGTGCCACTGCACAACCTGGGCAACAGAGCCAGACCCTGTCTCTTAAAAAAAAAAAAAAAGGACCAAGAATAATAAAAAGAAATGCCAATGTTTCCACACCCAAGTTTAACAACCTCTGATGTTAAGCTATGTTTGTTTGAGAATTGCTTTTCTTAAGAAATAACATTTACAGATATGCCTACATTCCAATTGTAACGCTTCCTGATCCCACTCTCTGTTCTCCCTCTCAAGAGGTGATCACTCTCTTAAAGTCAGGTATCATTCCCATCTGTATTTTAACATTTTTACTACAAATGTATTCATCCATAAATAGTATACATAAAATTTTTTTTACACACATGGCATCATTCTGTACTTTTTTAGGCTGAATTTAGAGCCAAAGTGCCTGGATTTAAATTCTGCCTGCCAGGGATATCTTTTCGAGGTGATGAAAGTGGCTAAAATTAGGTA
The DNA here is from genome assembly GCA_963575035.1 of Avahi laniger. Taxonomy (NCBI): domain Eukaryota; kingdom Metazoa; phylum Chordata; class Mammalia; order Primates; family Indriidae; genus Avahi; species Avahi laniger. Next base: position 533 of record CAUYSK010082197.1, read on the forward strand.
GTGGTGATAGTTGCGCAATTCTCTGAATATGCTAAAAACCACTGAATTCTACACTTTAAAAGAGTGAATTTTATGGTACATAAATTATACCTCAATAAAGCTATCATAGAAAATATAGATAACAATGAAAGGCGATATGTGGGGAAAAAATCCTGGCTGCACTATTGTTGTGTGACCTTGGGGAAGGTATTTAAAGAGCTTTCTTTCCTTCATCCATAAAATGAAATAATTACAGTATCTAGCTAGTAAGTTTGCTATAGGATTGAATAAGATAATACTTGTAAAAACACTTCAAACAGGGTGGAAAACTCAGGCTGACACGGTGCTGAATAAACATTAGCAATTATTATTATTATTGCCTTCTGTAATTTAGGGTTTTTACCATGTTGATTTCAATATCCCTAATAATATATGTGGACTAGTTGATTTATCGTAACTGTTTCAAAATATTTGCTTGCATATATGTTTGTTTATTTCTGTATTGATGGATATTAGGGCATTTTCAATTTATTATAAATAATTTTGCAATAAACATCCTTATACACATATCCTTGGGCACATAGAGGGTGTCCAAAGGGAACCTAGGAGTTAATTACTGGATCTTGAGTATGCACATGTTAAAGAAAAAAAGTATTCCTGACACTTGTTAAAGATGGTAGGGCTGACTTTATTCAAGGGGAATTACTACAATGGTGTTCTGTAGTAGGAGAGAAGGTCAAATTGAATTCCGAATACAAGGAAAAGTGGGAATTTATATACAAGGAGAAGTGTGGGTATGTGTGTTTGGCAGGGGGGATGTCAGTGTATGGAAAATTACTATGAGGAAACATCAGGGGTAAGGGGGATTTCTGGCTAATCTGACCTAACAGGATTCTTGCCAAAGGCAGGCCAGGGGAATTGGACCATCACCTGGGGGATGTTAGGGAAGAAGGATTCCAAATAGTTATAGAGGGTGATAGATATTGAGAATGTGGAATTCTGGCTAGAGTGACACACCAGGATTCTTGAGAAAATTGATGATGCAGAAATGAACATGGAAACTAAAAAATCAGGGCCTAGTTGAGAAAAGAATTCAGAGGAACCTGACTAGAATTAGGTCAAGGAGAGAATCTTTGTCAACCATTTGACTTTATTCACTGTGGCTAAATTACTCTTTAGAAAGGTGTGGTAGTTCCCCTTCTTTTCATATCCTCGCTAACATTTGGTATGAGAAGCTTCAATTTTGCAAATATGCTATTTTGAAATATTTCATTGTTTAACTTGCATTTACTTGTAAGTAGTAAAACTTGTACAGCTTTTCCTATGTTTATTGGTCATTTGGAGTTCCTCTTAGGTTAACAGTATTTTAACATTGCATGTTTATATTTTACGTTTCCTTTTTTTTTTTTAAAGACTAGTCAACTGCAGTAGTGAGAAGGGGGAAAGAGTAGAACAAGGAGTTTGATCTGTAACTAACTGTGAACCATCAATTGCGATAACTCACTACCTTCAGACCAGCCTATGTTTCTTTTTTTAAAAAAATTAATTTGTAGGCAGACTAAATATATTCTGGATATAGAATAAAGGTTGACTCCCAGGGTTTAGGCTTGGACAGATGGGTTGACTGTGTGTCATATACATGGATGAGGAGGGGTAATGGCAAATAAGTTTTAGGAGCAAGACCAAAAGTTCTTTCTTTTAGACATATTTGAGATGCTTTTGAGTCATCCAAGAGAACAAGTCTGTGCTATAGTTATACATTTGGGGGTTGTCAGTTTACAGATGGCATTTAAAGTGATAGCAATGCACATGGCTATCTCTTGAATTTAGAGAGTGATGACAAGAGCCTTACAGGATTTACACATTTGGGGAAGGATTCAGTAAGGGATACTGAAATGGAAGACCAGTAAAATAGAGAAAAACCAGAAAAGTATGATATTACAGAAGCCCAGAGAGAAATGTACTGCTTTTTCAATTTTTGTAATGGCTGCATAAGGCTTCATTGTATGGATGTACCCTCACTGCTCTTCTATTTGGAATTTGGATTTATTTTATTGCTTTTCTATTATAAACTATACTTTAATGAACATTCTTTACTTTCTGAACCTGTTTCATAAAAATAAATAAATGAAAATGAAAAATGAACATTCTTATAGATTCACCTTTTTTTGCTACTCTGATTATTTCCTTTGGATAGACTTTTTTTTTTTTTTTTGAGACAGGGTCTGGCTCTGTTGCCCCAGCTAGAGCACAGTGGTGCCACTGCAGCTCACTGCAATCTCAAACTCCTGGGCTCAAGCGATCCTCCTGCCTCAGCCCTCTGAGTAGCAGGGACTACTGGTGCACACCCACACCCACCTAATTGTTTTATTTTTGTAGAGACGGAGGTCTTGCTCCTGTTCAGGCTGGTCTTGAACTGCTGACCTCAAGTGATCCTCCTGCCTTGGCCTCCCAAAGTGCTAGGATTACAGGTGTCAGCCACCACACCCAGCTGGATATACTCTTATACGTAGGTCAAAGGAAACACCTATTTCAAAATTTTTACTATAAGTTGCACGTGGTCTTCTAGAAAGGTTGCTTCTATTTACCACGTACCCATCAGAACAAGTTGTCTTATTTTCTCCAAACCCCCAGTAATACCGGGCATTTCCAGTGATGGCGAGACCCAGATATTAGATATCAGATGTTTTTAATGCCTGTAAAGTGTGCCATTGTATGGATGTTCCTAATTGATTTAGTCAATTATATTGTCTTCTTGTTTCAATGGATAATCAGTGTTGCAATCAATAGTTTTTGTAACTATATATTTTTGCTCATTCTTACCTTTTTCCTTAGGATAAGTTCCTGAACGTGGAATTGTTGAGAAAAAAAATGAAGTATTCAAATTTTTAAAGCTGTGAATGCATACAGATAAATCACTCCCCAGAAAGGCTGTGCTCTACCAGAACATCAGCAAGGCACGGTTGGGACACCCCTAATCGTTGCAAGTCATCTGGAGAACTACATCCTTAATTGCCTCTGCCAGGCTGAATGCATCAAGTATGATTTTGTAGGGAAAATATGTTCAAATAAAATTCTTAAAAAATGCCACTTTTGCACATTGCAATGTGGTTGAGGTCCAAAATCTGAAAGATTTTTATTCCAGTGCCATCTAATCCGTGATCTTCTAATGATAATTTTCACACAGCATTGTATTGGCGATCAAGTCATTGGAGGACACCTCCAGAGAGCAAAGAGGGTGGATTTTTGAACCTGAGGGCTTCAAACCATAGTCAATCCAGTGAGGCCAGAGGGTTTCCTGGAAAAGGCTCTCAGGTTTGAAAGCATTTCAGTTGTGAATTCGGTCTCAAAGCCAGCAGAATTTCGATTCACTTCGCACTTTGGAATCTAGCTGGCATTTACCGTTTGTGGTTTAACGCTTGACCAAAATAGGTGTAGGTCTCATTGACGCAGGTCTTGCAGATGCCTTTGATTTTTTTTTTTTGAAAATAAACGACAAAAAGTCACAGTTGTATACACGAAAGGCAAACATTTCGAATAGTCTTTTCAGACACCTGATTCTTACACTCATACCCGAGTCTTCGCGTGAAATGTGAGCGTTATGACTTGTCTGCAGATACTCAGGACAGCCCTGAGGAGCGGCCGGGATCCACTAGGGCGCAGCAGCGACCCTCACTCACCGCCGCCCCCCTCGCCCCTAAAGCCCCGCAGACCGCCGCCCAAAGAAGAGCCTATCAGGGCGTATGCGCCAAGGTGCGCTCGCGCCGGACCGGTCCAGCCTTCCTGCTCAGAAAGGGGAAGGGAGGCGGGGCCGGCGGCAGACCACGCCCTCTACGGCGGTGCGCGCGTGGCTGGGATGGGTCTTCCGCTTCTCCAAGGGCTACTTCCGGATTGAGAGGCGATCCCTGCGGGTGCGGAGTGCTGCGGTGCTGGGCGGGCCGGCGGGCTGGGCTGCGGCCCGCGCGCTGCCGGCGATGCTCGGAGGCAGCTCCGGGGCTCGAGAGCGCGAAACAGAGGGCGACGGGGCCGGGGCTGTGGCTGCACCGCCCGCCATCGACTTCCCCACTGAAGGCCCTGACCTCAAGTATGATGGTGAGGGACCCCGGAATGCCGCGGCGCCGCTTCACTGTCCCTTGTCCACTTGCGTTTCCGGGCGGTCCGGGCTTTGCCTCACACCTGGGCAAATTCTGCTGACTCCGGGCTTGAACCGGGTGCCAGCCGCACAGTGCAGGGGGGCGGCGGGCGGGCCTTCGGGGTAAGGAAAATAATTATTGAAACTAGTGTTTGCGACCTGCTCATTTGTTTACATTTCTGTTCCTTGGCTTCCTTTCTGCGGACTGAGGCCTTCGGCCGGCTAAGAACTTCCTTGAAGCCACTTTCCAGCTCCCGAGCCTTGTGATTTTTGTCAGTCCTTGAGAATGATCTTTGTACACTACTAGAATGAGACTTTGCAGATTATGTGCTGAACAGTGTGGGTTAAGAGTTTTAATTTGTAGCTATTCTTTTGCTGTACTGGTAGGATATCTAAATATTCTCTCATAGGGAGGCTATGTGGAAATAAACCGTCCTCTTCAGCTTAAAGAAAAAAAATGCTCAAGTTTTCTTAGGAGATATTACGTAGCTAAGTCAAGTTATTCAGCATAAAGTGTGAGGTCCTTAAACATTGACTCTAACCAGGTCAAAGAGTCCAATATTTTAATGAAAGTGAAATAGTCTCTAGTTGTTTTGGCAATTTTAAAAGTTGAATTGTGCTATCAAGAATGCGCACGTTGATTGAGAGAGTTTTTAACTGTACGGTAGTTCCAATAGAACGATCACAGAGAATGCACATTTAAGTTGAAGCATGAAACAAATATTAATGTGTTGCAGTGGATTTAAAGGTGGAAACCAAGTAGAAAAGGTTTTGATTTATTCAAATAGAATAAATACATGGAAAAGTACTTCTGTTTCCATCCTTAAACACTACGTATAATTCTTGACTGTAATGGGAAACAAAAGCAGAGTGTGGTGGTAATTCAGGTAGGCTATTGCAGAGGAATATTGTATGATAACTATTTTTTAATGGACAAATGGATATTTTCTACATGTAAGGTGGCATATTATAGCAACTCAATAATATGGATAGTGTTATGTCATAGGAAAAGTCCCAGCTGTAAACATGCAAGTCTGTCCTTTCTGTGACATTTTGATAAGAGTTTCTGCAAACTAAAGATTATTCTTGAAGGGAGTGATCTTAGATAATGCTTTTAACATTTTTCTTCTCTGGGTGACCGATGATACTGTTGTGCTTACATACCACCTTTTCTTCCAAAGAGGCCCAGAATGTCCAGACACAATTTCTCTTTTTACATGAAAAGTAAGGGCTGTGAAGAATGTAATTTTATTTTTAATAGATGTAAAAACGGAATAAGTGATTTCTTGCAGATGGTCACTCTGTATGATCTGAGGTCATTCTGCCAGTTCATGGTAGAGTCAGAAGATTCAAAACCTGGATGTAACTTTACCATCTACGTAGGAATTCGCCTAGCTGTGTGGGGATTCTCCTAGTGTCACCATCAGCCTTTGAGCAGTTACTGCATACTTTCTGTGGAACTGCATGCCTTAGAAGGAGGGCCAACAGTAAGCCCATTGTCAGACTCATTAATTTTCTTCTTTCATCTCACAACAGTTTTTCAAAAATTTTACCTCAGATTAATTCCCCAGGCTCTTTTTTCACTTAATGACCATTTGGATTATACTTTTCTGAAGCAATTGAATTAGATTATCCCTTTCTTGTCTGTCTGCTCCCATCCTATTCTGTAGAAGTCTAGAACTCTAATTCAGGTAGGATCTGTATCTACTTTCTTACTATTTTGTAAGAGAACTTGACCTCTTCTTTCCTTTTTGATACTTTATACTCTTCTTCTCTTGACCAGTTCTGTGTAATGGGAAGCTTTCAACTTCAGCCTTCATTTTCTTTACATTTTACTGTATTTGAATAATCTGCCCATTGGTCTTTTTAAAGTTGTCATTTTCTTCATTTATTAAAGATTCATTTGACTCCACTGACCAACCATTCTGTTTTTTTTTTTTTTTTTTTGAGACAGAGTCTCACTTTGTTGCCCTGGCTAGAGTGAGTGCCGTGGCGTCAGCCTAGCTCACAGCAACCCCAGACTCCTGGGCTCAAGCGATCCTCCTGCCTCAGCCTCCAGAGTAGCTGGGACTACAGGCATGCACCACCACGCCCGGCTAATTTTTTCTATGTATTTTTAGCTGTCCGATTAATTTCTTTCTATTTTTGGTAGAGACGGGGTCTTGCTCTTGCTCAGGCTGGTCTTGAACTCCTGAGCTCCAACAATCCTCCCGCCTCAGCCTCCCAGAGTGCTAGGATTACAGGCGTGAGCCACCGCGCCTGGCTGTTTTGTTTTTTCTTATTAAAAAGTAGAATTTTCCCATTGTAGAAACAGGAAACTGTTAAGTATAAAGAAGCAAAAAATCATCCTAACCATAGTCTCACCACTGTGAACACTTCAGTATATATATTTAAAATTTCATGTTGCAAAATACGTTGAGAATCTAGAAAAGCATGCAGAAGATTTTTTTTTTTGAAAATGGATCTCGCTGTGTTGCCCAGGCAGACACAGTGACCCAATCATAGCTCACTGCAACCTCAAACTCCTGTGCTCAGGTGATCCTACTGCCTCAGCCTCCTGAGTAACTGGGACTACAGGCATGCACCACCATGCCCGGCTAATTTTTCCTATATTTATTTTTTTAGTTGTCCAGATAATTTCTATTTTTAGTAGAGACGGGGTCTCGTTCTTGCTCAGGCTGGTCTTGAACTGACCTTGAGCGATCCACCTGCCTCGGCCTCCCAGAGTGCTAGGATTACAGGCATGAGCCACCATGCCCGGACTAGGCCCCCTTTTTTTTAAAGATTTTTAATAGTTTGCTAAAATAATGACCAGAAAGATTGTGTGGGTTTATATACCCACGTATGAAACTATCTCACCTCACCTTTGTTAGCTTTACTGGGTTTTTTTGTTGTTTTGTTTTTTGAGACAGGGTCAGTCTCTGTTGCCCTGGCTGGAGTGCAGTGATGTCATCATAGCCCACTGCAGTCTCACACTCCTGGGTTCAAGCTGTCATCCTGCCTCTGCCTCCGGGAGTAGCTGAGACTATAGGCATGTGCTACGGTGTCCAGCTAATTTTTTAAATTTTTTATAGAGATGAGTCCTCACTATTGCCCAAGCTGGTTGATCCTCCTCCCTCAGCCTCCAAAAGTGCTAGGATTATAGGTGTGAGCTACTGTCCCTGGCCCAGTATTACTATTTTATAGCCTGCTTCTTTAATTTGATAATAGACTTTATGATTATCTTTCTATACACTATCATTTCTACCAGATACATAGTATTCTATTTTCTATATATAACTTATTTAACAATTTTCAATATTCTAAACGCGTTATGCTGAGCATTTTGTACATACTTACTTGTTGTACTTTAATGATTTCCTTGGTACATTTTTCCAAAAGTGGAATTGCTGGGTCAAAGGTTTGCACATTGTAAGTTCTGCAGTGTATTGCCAAAGGTTGCAAACACTTTTGTACCCCTTGTGTTTGAAAATGTCTGCTTTTCCAAACCCTTGACAGTACCAGGTATTCTAGGCTTTAAATCTGATGGGCAAACTCTGGTACTTTAGTTATTTTAATATGAATGTTGTTAATTACTAGTTATGATAAACCTATTTGAATTTTAATTGTGCTTCATTTTCTTATTAGTTTGTAAGAGCTCCATATTTTATTTCCTTTTCTTTGTCTTGTCATGTATAGTACAGATATATGTACTAAATCTGAATTTGTGACTCATATTTTAATTTTTTTTTCTTTTTTTTTTTTTTGAGACAAAGTCTTACTGTGTTGCCCGGACTAGAGTGCTGTGGCGTCATGCTAGCTCACAGCAACCTCAAACTCCTGGGCTCAAGCGATCCTTCTGCCTCAGTCTCCCGAGTAGCTGGGACTATAGGCATGCGCCACCATGCTCAGCTACTTTTTTTTATATATATACATTTTTAGTTGTCCAGATCATGTCTTTCTATTTTTTAGTAGAGATGGGATCTCGCTCTTGCTCAGACTGGTCTTGAACTCCTGACTGTGAGCGATCCACCGGCCTCGGCCTCCCAGAGTGCTAGGATTACAGACATGAGCCACCGTGCCCAGCCAAAACATGGCATCTTTACTCAAATAAGTTTGGGGATCTCTGCATGCCATAGCCCTGCAAAGGAGTTTCATAGTACACAGCATTGTACTAAAGACTCAGAGACCATACAATAAGGAACCTGCTTAATTTTGTTTATTCTAGTGTTTTCTAAATTTATCTAGCAAAGAAACACATTTTTTTCATGGAGTTTTTTTGTTTGTTTTTTTTTTTATCACTTTCTGTGCCTTTATACTTTATGGAACACACTTTGTGAAACCCTGCTTTAGCCCTTGAGGGAGAACAGGCGAGTTCCACACTTCCCCTTCCTGTTGGGCACGCAGAGAGAGCAGGAATGCTGGGGAGACCAGCCCCTCATGCATCACACCACCCCACACCCTGTCCCTGGAAAGGAGCACCACTCACACAGGCTTGCCAGTGGCTTCCCTCTTCTGCCCAGGACACAAGCCATATCTGCAAAGAGCAAGGGATTCCCAAATGTCTCTTCTAGACTATCATCCCTCATCAATATGGGACCTGAGAAACCCAACACGAGCTTGCAATAGACGTATAATTAAGACAAAGAGATCCAAGAGGACCCCACCCCAAAGGGAGGATATTGGAAGGCCAAGTATGATACATTCTGTTCAGCCCCATTGCCCAATTTTGATTAGGCGCACCCGTGTCTCCAAACTCATGCATGAGGGCCTTAACCCAGTCCCACCCAGGTGGGAGCCCCTCAAGGACCCTACAGAAACCACAGACTTGGATGTGGTGCCTCTCTGCTTGGTCAAATTCCTTGTGATTCATCAGGATATCACGCTTTAACATTTCAGTTCTTTCTTCTTTTATTATTCTGTTTCATCTATGGGATTATCTCCCCATCTTAAATATAAAACCCAAGAGGCTTGAGGCTCTACCTTATCCTTCCTCTGCCTATCTCCACAGCATCTTATTTTCAGTGATAGGTACAGATGGAGTCCCTTAATAAATAATACTAATTTGTGTCTAACAGAATCTCTTCTGCTCTTACCTACCCCAGGAAGGAAGGGAAGTAAAATAGGAAAGCTCAGTTGGGTCTGGTGGCTCTGCCTATAATCCTAGCACTCTAGGAGGCAAAGGAAGGAGGATCGTTTGAGCCCAGGAGCTGCAGGTTGCAGTGAGCTGTGATGATGCCACTGCACTATGCCCAGGGTGACAGAGTGAGACTCTGTCTCAAAAAAAAAAAAAAAAAAGGAAAGCTTTCTTAACCCACCTCTTCTATCAGTGGTCCCCAACCTTTTTGGCACCAGGGACCCATTTCACGGAAGACAATTTTCCAAGGACAGTGGGAGGGGGCGAGTAAGGGTGGTGGCAGAGCTCTGTGGTCTGATCACAATGGGAATGGCTGTAAGTACACCCTCACTCGCACACAATTCACCTCCTGCTGTGTGTCTCCCATCCCCACCCCTATTCCTAAGTTTCATGGAAGACAATTTTTCCATGGACAGGGTGACGGGGGGGGGGGGTGGGCAGGGTAGGTCAGGAAGCGGGGAGCGGCTGAGCTCTATGGCCTGGGTTCCTAACAGGCCATGGACCAAGACCGGTCTGCGGCCTGGGGATTGGGGACTGCAGTTCTGATTGACTCACACAATCAACCAACACTGTTTCTTTCCACAAAGAAACACATGGGAGAGGCCCATGGCACCCTCATTGCTCAGAGCACTGGGCCACTCTCACACCCTCTGCACTTCTTTTTTCACTAATTGGGTAATTTGCTTATCAAGGATTAATTATATTCCCAAATTTGTCCCTGCCAGTTGTATATGTTACTATAATTATGTATTTTAAGCAAAGTTACTGGGACAGACGCTCATGTCCCCCTGGACCAGACATTCTCCATTTGCCCTGCCAGGCCCCTTCTCTACCTTCCTCCCTGCAGCCCAGGAGGCTGACCGGGCAGACCGCACCAGTCAGGCTTCCTTGCCTGCCCTCTGGTTCTGGCCGGGTTCAGCCACTGGAAGTTACCAGAGGGAGATGGCAGGTGGGAGGAAAGAGAAGTTGGGCTGTTCATTTCCCCGACTCCCTCCTGCTGAGTTCCCCTGCCAAAAATCCTCAACCCTGTCAAGCAGTTACCTCTTGTGCTACTTGACGACATTAGGCAGAGGGATGGTAGCAGCTAGTCCCTGTTGCCAGGTGCTAGTCGCTTAGGGCTTCACCATCCCTTGTTGGTTTCCCTCAACGATGTCCATACTTCACAGTTCCTTTGTGAAACTCTTATCAGCATTCCTTAGTGTACCACCTCCTTCCCACCCCCAGGACCCTGACTGATCCCCCCACCAACTATTCCTCCCTCTCTTCTTCTCCTCTTTTCTAACAGAGTCGCATTTTGTTGTGATACCAGGATTCCAAGTGCTTCAGGGAGCATCTCTCTCATGGCAGAGGGGGAAAAAGAAAACCAAGACTTAAAAAGATTTGGGTGAGGCAAAGACATAAAGTGTAACCCTAATGTTTGTACCCTCACAATATCATGAAATAAAAAAAAAAAAAGATTAACCTAAAATCACACAGCTCCAAAGTGGCACAGCTGGGAGCCCAATTGTCTTAGCCAAGTTGCTCCGAGAAAGCAGAGCCCCAACAAAATCTTATGTGTGCACAGTTTATTCAAGAATGTGATGCCAGGGATCAGGGGAGACAAGGGAGTTGAAACAGTAAAGAAGGAAGAGACAATGCTAACAGGTGTTATCAAATTGGCCGTTGGTAAGAGAACTGCGTGCTTGATCATGCATACATATGGAAAATCTTATGAATTGTATCTCAAGATTGTCTATCTGAGGGAAGAAAAAGGAAGTGCTTTTACCCATCTGCTCCCATCCGCCATTGGTCAAGGTGTCCCCTCTGGGGTGGTAACTACACTGCACTTCCAGGATGCATGTGGGGAATGTCTGACAGTTTCCCATGGGTATCCCATATGGTGCCATCTGAAAAACCCAGGACAGATGACCAGAGGCACACTATATTGGTGTGAGGTGAGGCAGTGACGGGTTACGACCTTGTGAAGTGGGTCAAAACCTCTGTGGAAGTGGTCACCACAGCAGAGGATGGAAGGAGTAAGCCCAAGAGGGTAGAAAGTGATGCCTAAGAAGTGCATGATACATCCCTCCCCTTCACTGCTCAGATCTACTCATGCCCTCCCTCCCATAAGTCCAGTCTTCAGAGTCCCCTTGCGGTGGTGACCAGCCACAGTCTCCACAAAGACTTAATGCAAGAAGGTTAGTGAAGCCGCTGGAGTCCCTACAGCTGCAGCTGTCCAGAGCCGCAATCAACACTCATCATCTCCCTTCCCCACCAGCCTTTCTAGGCTCCCTTCCTTTCCATCTGCACTTTGCTTGTCTGGATTGCTTTCCTGGTGGGTATCACAGGGCCCTCGGGGAAAATCTGAGTCCTTAGTTGCTTTGCCCTTGTTAGACCACATGTGGTGAAATTGCCCATCACCAATATCACTGCAAGGATGCCCAACAGGTCCCATGAGTTCCAACATACTCTGTCCTTCATTGTACAGAAGCCACCACAGTTGCTCATATCAATCAGGGTCTATTACCTCCACCAGCAGAGTAACTCCTTTCTATACCTGCTGGTCCATTAGTATGCAGAGCCTAAAATGACCTAGCCATAAGAAAAGGGTAGCAGGTCCAAGGTTCAACAATTTGTCATGTCACCTTAGAGGGATGTTTGGGTATGCTCTAAATCAATGGATTCCTGAAAACTCACTTGATGTAATAGATCTTTGAATCTTTGTGAAGCTTATCTGTCACTTTCTGGCATGCATGTGTCTTAGAATGATCACTTCCTGCTAACAGATCCAATTAGTATGATTTCATCAATATTGTCAACAGAGAGCTGGAGAGGTCATTTTGAGGATTAAACCTCCATCACAAGCATATAACATGCATGGACTTTCTTCTTTCTCTCACATCATTTATTTTTTTTGTTCTCTCTGGTACAGGTACTTTCTTAAAGGCTATGGGGTGCCCATCTCAAGTGCTTGCTGTATGCAATGAATTTGGTCCATGCCTTCCCCTCAGGGGAGGTCCACAGGACCATGAACTTCCTAGAGCATGGACCAGATCATATCAGTTGTTATGAACTCTTCAGACTTAGGAGGTTGCTGGCACAAAGATCTGTGGAATTGAACTAAATTATTTAAATTGGGTTGATCCAAGGAGGCATGAAGCAGTTCCCAGGAAGCAATGCTGCCCTTGCTCAGATTCTCTGCCCCTGATGTAGAAATTGAAGAACAAGAGTTTGCACTAAGATCTTTCACTTGGTCCCTCTCCCGAAAGAGCTGCCTTTCTTGGAGTGTCTGTAACCATCTAGAGCTCCTTTGAATCATCTGTGCAAATTGGAGCCCAGAAGAGCGAGAGCAGGTGGAGAGAGACACAAACCTGGAGGCAGAGACTTGCCACGGAGACATATGGAAATGTTTTGCATAGTCTCACATCTGACCTTTTACACTCTTCTCCATGTGTTATTTTATCCTGACATTTACCATACACCTGCTGTGTGCTAAGCACTGTGCTTTTGTATAGATTAGCTCACTTCACGAAGAGCAGAAATTTCAGATTATCTCTGGGCTGGTAGGGTTGGGGGATGGGCTTGGATAAGTCTCTGTCCTGTTTCCAGACATGTTAAATGAGTAACTGTGCTAGATGATCTCTGTACCTGGGATTCTTTCAGTCTAAATTTGCTAAAATTCCATACAGCTCTGAGATCAGGTTTCTCCTTCCAACAGATGCCTCGGTGGAGCTTCCAAACCTGTCTTAACCTGAGCTTTCTCCGAAAGAGTGAAGCCTCTTGCATGCAGGTGGCTTGTTTTTTGAAGTGACCCCAGGAAACAGGAGTGGGGAAAGGGGAGGAAAGAAGGAAGAAAGGAAGGGAGAAGGGGAGGTTGATGTAAGAGTGCGTTATGAGCTGATCACTATAGGAAACTGAGGCCCGATCCCACTGGTATCCTCCGAGGAGCCATATAAAATGCACCTCCTAATTGTCTACCGGAGGGTAATAACAGAGGAATATTTGTCCGTGGCTCCCATCCTCCACTGATCAGGAGTTGTCCCGGGGGTTAACTCCCTGCCCTTTCCTAGTTCGCAACCAAGGCACTCATAGAGGGAAGACCACGTGAAGACACAGGGAGAATTCCATCTGCCAACCCAGGCATGCTGAAGCTACCAGACGCTGAGAGAGGAGGGGAACAGGTTCTTCCTCAGCGCTCAGAAGGATCCAGCCCTGCCGACACCTTGATCTTGGCCTTCCAGCCTCCAGAACTGTGAGGAAATAAACTTCTGTTGTTTAAGCATAGTCATCCTGTGGTGCTTTGTTACGGGAGCTCCAGGAAACTGACACACACACAAAGATGGTTATTAGGTGTATGTTTATCATCACATCTCACACACTCCCATACTGCCTTGCTCCCCATCTAAGGGGCTCCTTGTTGCCTAGAGCTGTGCCGTCCCATACAGTAGCCACTAGTCACATGTGGCTATTAAAACTTAAATATAAATAAAGTCAAGTACAAATTCAGTTTCTCAGCCGCACGAGCCGCACTGTAAGTGCTCAGGAGCCGCACATGGCCAGTGGCTGCCACATTGGACAGCCCGGATACAGAGCCTCGCGTCAGCACAAGTTCACGGTGCGCTGCTGCACCACAATGGCTGCCGCTCACACGAGCTGACCCCAGCCACCCTGCTACCACGCCCATCTGTTCCCTTAGTCTCTGCACCAAACCACATGTTTGTTCCTGATGTGGTTTCCTTCGGGGAGAATGTCCTGCCTCCCCCAGACCGCACCCTGCCCCCCCAGACAGCACCCTGCCCTCTGTCCCTGTGTGCCTAGAAAGTCCTGCTCACCTTTCAAGGCCCAGTGTGAACAGTGCCATGCAGTGTTCCCTGACCCTTCCAGAAAGAAGCAATCTGTACTTTCCCTCTGGTTCTACAACCGTGTCTCATCTACAGCAACCTCCACGAGGGTCCCACACTGTGTTTGCACGAGCCTCCCTTTTGCTGGCCTGTGAATCCCTTGAGGGCAGAGACTGAGTCTCATTTACATATTTTCATTTTTATTCTACAAATGATAATTGTATATATGGGTATTTTGATATATGTATGCATTAAGGAATGATCAGATCACACTAATCAACATAGTCATCACCTCATACTTATTCTGGGGGGCAGGGTACATTTAAAATCTACTCTCTCAGCAAGTTTGAAATGCATGTTACATATTATTCACTGTAGTCATCATGCTGTGTGACGAGAGGTCTCCAGAAGGTCCTGATCCTGCCTCCCTGAGACTTTGCACCCTTTGAGCAGCTTCTCCCCATTCTGGCCCTCAGCCTCTGGGAACCGCCCTTCTATTCTCCACTTCCCCGAGATTCCACATGGATGTGAGCGCACGTGGCATCTGTCTCTGTGCCTGGCCTATTTCTCTCGGCATCGTGTCCTCCAGGTCCGTCCCTGCTGTCACAGTGGCAGGATTCCCTTCTCTTCGAGGCCAAGCAGCTGTGCGCTGTGTACCTCTGCCACATCCACCACCGCTGTGTACATGTACCCGGGGGGTTGCGCCCATGCTGGGCGGAGAGGCGACACTAGATCAATGTCAAGTCCAACTCCCTTTGAGTCCTGGTGGGGATCTTCTCTCTGGCTGCCTGTCCCCCATCTTGGGGATTCTCAGCTCAGGCTCAGTCTCGCCCGCAGGCCCCTGGTCCCCCCCCCCAGCATCCTGAAGATGTGGAGAGAGCCTGAAGCCAGAAGTGGGAGCTCAGCCTTCCGTTGTGACACTGCAGAGAGGTCAGCTGAGCAAAGCAGCCCTGAACTCCTCCCCGTAGGGGAGCCACGGTCCCTGGGGAGGGAAGGAGGAAAGGCAGTCTCCCAACACGCACACACTGGCCCCCCTTTTCCAGGAATATTCTGCATGACCGCTCTGGCGTCCAGCACTGGCAGCTGTCCCACCTCCCACGAGGGCATTCTCCTCAGGGCACTGCCCCACGTGCCTGCCCCGACAAGCCCCGGGGGCGGCAGAGCCGCTGAGCTGAGTGTCCCTGAGCCTGCTCCCCAAGCCGCTCCACATGAGGACACCCATGCCGTATTCCTCAGTGCCTCTCCTGCTGTGTGTTCTCTTGCACCTCTAATTTTGGTCACCCGCCCCACCATCCTGCCAGCTGCCTTGCTGGAAACACCCTGTCCATCCTGGCCTGCCTTCTCTCTCCGCACTGCCACCTCCTGCAGTCGGTCAGGAAGCCTTGCCCACTGGACCCCTAGGCACGACTTGTCCCCACTTCCCCTCAGGTGGGCCACACCAGAGCTCCCCTCCTCTGCTCTTTGACCTTTTCTACCCACCCTGTTAGAATCATCTCCTCCAGGCCCCTGCTCTTCCCGGTGCCCACAAGGCAGAAACAAAAGCCAAACTTCTAAATGAGGAGCATCAAGCATTGAAGTCACTCCCAGAACCAAGCCCTCCTCACCTGGTGCCCTCCCTTCCCTGGAGCAGCCACACACTTCCCGCCTGGCTGTCTCTGTCCACGTGCTGAGCCCCCGGCCCCACCCACACACTGGCGCCAAAGTTCGGCTCACACGACACCCCTTCTGTGTGGCAGGGGCGCAGGAGCTGGCTGCCGGCCTCCCCTGGGCCACCTAGGTCCATGCTCGACGCCCACACATATGAGCTGAGGAGCCCACTGTGCCTCAGTTTCTTCCTCTGCAACACAGGACCGCAGTGTTGCCAGCCATTGTTTAATAAGAGGTAGTCAAATCAGGCAGCACAGTGCCTGGCACCTCGCTGCTCATTTCCATCGTTGGTGCTGCTGCTGTTGTCTCCCAGGCAGATTCCAGCAAACCTGCCTCCTCCCTGCGACCACATTTTGCTGGAGTCCCTAGTGTGGGGCTTGGTTCTTCGGCTCTGTAAGAGGCTTGGTTTTGCCCAGGGCAGACTCACCCAGAAGACACAGGATCGAGTCAAGTTTTACCTGGCTCCTCCCCAAGAGTGTTCCTTGACTTCCTGCCGCCCTGTTCCTCTGTCCTCAGCTACAGCCGACCACCCACACCCGGGGAAGGGCTCTCTAACTCTGCCTGCACAGAAGGCGTGTGTGACGGCGTGTGTGTATGTGTCTGTGTGAGTGTGAGTGTGTCTGTGTGTGTGTGAGTGCGTGAGTGAGTGGGTGTGGGGTGTACGTGTGAAAGTGAGTCTACGTGTGCATGTCTGCCTCAGAGTGTGTGTGTGAGTGTAAGAATATATGTGACAGTATGTGTGCGTGCACATACATGTATGAGAATGTGTATGAGTGTGTAGAAAGTGTGTGTGGACACACATGTAGGTGAATGTGTGTGCGAAAGTGCATGAGTGTGTATGTGTGCATATGAGAAGATATGTGAATGTGTGTGTGAGTGTACCTACGCATGTATGAGAAGGTGTGTGTATGAGCTGCGTATGCATGTATGAGAAGACGTGTGTGAGTGTGTGTTGAGCAAGGCTGGTTTCCAGCACAAATCCCACAGGTCTCCCGTCCCCTTGGCTATCCTTACAGTCAAAATGTCCCCGTGTCTGCCCGCAGTCAAAACATGATTATGCAAAGCTGAAAACCTTTGTTCAACTCGTTTCCACCCCCACTTGCCCATTGCTACCTTGCAGAGAGTGGTCACGAGGGCCCCTGAGTGACACACCCCATTGCTTCTATGAGGGTGCAAATAACATTTGAACATCTCCAGCTGACCTGTCTGGCTGGGAGTTGGGGAGTTTGTTCTGCCTGCACAGTAAGATTAGCTAATGTTTATTAAGCACTCGCTAGGTGCCAGGCATTTTATCAGCAACAAATAAACTCTCAGAGGTAGTTACTCATTATTTCCATTTTTCAGAAAAAAAGATAATAATGAGGCACAAAGATTAAATAACTTGCTCAAAGTCTCAAAGCTAGTGAGACTGGAAGGAGCCCAGATTCAACCCAGGAAGTGTGACAATAATGCTTGTGTGTGCAACTACAAGATGTACTGCCAGAAATGACTATTTGGGGGTTCTGTCCCACCCCCACATCCCTGAGACCCGACATGAAGGTGTGTGTTTGTGTGTGTGTGTGTGTGTGTGTGTGTGTGTGTGTGAAAGAGAGAAAGAGAGTGAGTGACTCAATAACCAGGAAATGAAAACTGGGCAATTTGGGCAGGTGCCAGCAAGAAGAGTAGAAGGATGGGTGCCAAGCAGGGATCTATTGGTTCTCTGATGTTCAAACAAGCAAATCTCTGCAAAGCAGCCCTCTTGTGTTGGGGCCAAGCGGATCCCAGGCCTGGAGGATAGGCCTGATACCAGGAGAGTGTCAGTTGGCTTGTAGGCAGCAGCTCTTTGTCCCTGGCTGAAGCCGAGCCACTTGGAGTTGTCGGTTCAGCAGATGTCCAGGCAGAGATGTGGCTGCTGGAGTCCAAGCTTGCATCAGCCCATCGCTGGTGACCCAGGCTTCCAGAGGGCTACAACAGAGCTTCTCAGAAGGAGGCCCCAGGACCACCAACAGCAGGATACCCCAGAGAGCTTGCTAAATTGCAGATTTCTGACCCCCACCCTGCTGAATCACAATCTCTGGAATATGACCTTGAAATCTACATTTTTAACCAGCACCTCTGGTGATTCTGATTTGCTCTCCAATCAGGGAATGACCACCCTGCAGAAATGCATAGCCCGCTGGGTTCCCCAGAAGCAGACCCTGAATTCTTTAGAATAATTCCATAAGTATTCTTACAGGATAATTTATTGTGGAAGTGCCTTCCAGAGGAACCAATAAGGGAACCAGAGAAGGAGGAAGCCAAGCAAAGGTGTGAGCTCAGGGGAAGTCAGCAGAGGGTGGCCATGCTCCAGGGTTAGCCTCCCCTCATCCTGTGAGTATCCAGATCTTGATCACATCTAAGACTTTGCCAATTTGCTGGTCCAAACTGGGCTTTTACTGGTGACTTTTTTATTAGTATGAAGAATGGTAGAAATGAGTTATTCTTATAAAATTAAAGAGATTCACAATATGTGGATTGACTCAAAGAGTTTAGAAACACTCAAGGATGTGAACCCATGGAGACCTAGGCCTGCACCTAGCATGGCTTCTGGAACTTTACCCCCAAGGAGTCCTGTGTCCAGCCACTGGTCAAGAGGGTTTCTAATGGCCTGATGCCAATTATCAGAGTAACAGGATCCTGCCTTTGAAGTTGTGTTGCTTCTGCCTTGAATGAACCTTCAGTGGGAGGTCAGAGGATCTACAGGGGGACTTATTTAAACTAACAGAGCAGATGCCTGTTTAACCATAAATGCTGATTAAATAACCATAGGTATGAGTCTGGTCTGAGACTTACTTGCATTAGAACATGGTGGCAGGGAGGACAAGGAGCAGCTAGACTCTCCCAGCTCAAGTTTCTTTGGCTCTACCATTAACCACTGAAAAGTTCCCAAGAGTTGTGCTTGGGCAGATTGACTCAGGTTGGCTTGTGACAAGGACAACCTGGGAGTGACACACTTACAATGGAACGAGCAAAAGATATTTCCAAGTGTTCACAGTTGTGGTTGGGGTTGCCTAGACCATCTGCCTCAGATTCAGCTGAAGAGCTAAGGTGCAAATTTCTGGGCGCCTCCCTGGAACCAATGAATCAGAATCAATTTGTGGGGGGCAGACATTTTTCAGAAATGACATTTTTTAGAAAGCAGTGTGATTTTCTGCACACTGAAGTTTGAGAGCCACTGCTAAGGAAATCTCTTCTCACTTCCCCACCCCCAGGATCAAAGCTCATCGCCGGTGCAGCGGACCCCTGTTGAACGAGTATTAACCCATTTATCGTTCTTCCTTAATTGCATCTGCCCGCCTCCTTCTGAGAAGAGGGGAGCCATCCAGGAGGCTGAAGTTGAAATAAGTCGGAAATGCGGGGACAGGGGGGCCGGAGTTTTGTGAGCTCCACTATTAAGAATTCGAGCAGAAGGGCATCCACTCCCCACGGGATCCTGCCAGCCTGTCACCCACCCTGCTAACTTGTCACCCACCACGGTCCTCAAGCAGCGGCTGCTAGGAAGGTGGCACCTGGCAGACAGCAAGTACCTGAAGGAAGTAGGAGTGACAATGGCCCTGCAAAAAAATGGTGCGACGACAAAACCAGATGATGCCATCCCTTCTGATGGCAAAAGCCTCACCATAAAAACTGAGAGCACTTTGAAAACAGCACAGTCTTCTTCTAAACTTGGAGAGAAGTTTGAAGGCAGCACGGCTGATAGGAGAAAAGTTCAGACTGTCTGCAACTTCATAAATGGTGTGTTGGTTCAGCACCAGGAACGGAATGAGAGAGAAAAACACAGTAACAAGGAAGGTGGAAGACAAAAAAAGTAACGATGGAATGCGTTATGGACAATGTCACCTGTACTCAGATCTATGAAAAAAGCGGAATAAAAATGTCATCGTGGCTTTGCACAGCAGCTAGCTGTGAGAAGGAACAATCTCAGTTCAAGCAGAAAATTTTTCCACCCGGCTTGTTCCTTTTTGTTTCTGTTTTTCATTACCGTGTTTAATAATCTTTACCACAAACATTGTACATACAGCTATTTCAAAGTATTGGTTTAATTAGGACTCTTTGGTGAGTAAATAAATGTGTGTTTTTGCTTAAAAAAAATAAAGAATTCAAGCAAGAGGCAAACACACCCAGCAGTGCTTCTAGCTATTA
Source organism: Avahi laniger (assembly GCA_963575035.1). NCBI lineage: Eukaryota > Metazoa > Chordata > Mammalia > Primates > Indriidae > Avahi > Avahi laniger. Next base: position 20,388 of record CAUYSK010082197.1, read on the forward strand.
TTCCAACGGGAAAGTTATTATTCAGATGTATGCTTATAGGACTTTATAAAGTTCTAAAATCTTTATAACTTCTCCCACGTTTAATAAAACAAAGATGAGGGCAGGTCGGGTAGGGAGGTGATGGGCTTGCCTTGCAGTGAGAAAACGGGAGCTGGGGAGAGAGTGTCCCACTCTGCTTTTGTTGGGGGAGAAGCAGGACGAAGAATAAAATGGAAGGTGACAGCTCCCAGGAACAGAGAGAGAGGGAGGGACCTACTGTAATGAGCAAAAAGCCACAGGAGCCACTGTCCCCTGTGCACGGACTCAGAGGCAGGCCTTGGACTAAGTGCTGCCCTCCCTGGATCCCATGTAGCTCTCCCAGCAAGCCAAAGATCGTGTCTAGTTTTTCTCTTTACAAATAAGAAAACTGAAACCTAGACGGGTTCAGTGACCCACCTGGGTCACTCAGCTGGAAAGTGGCAGAGTCCTGGAGATGACCTGCAGCAGAAAGAGCTCCAGGCACAAAGGAGCCGTGGCAGAGGCCTGGAAATGGGAAGGAGTGGGAGGGAGCAGGGCAAGTCCCAGAGCCAGAACCCAAGGCGAACCCTTAGAATGGGGCACAGAGCAAGTGGCCAGGCCTCCCTCCTCGCTGAGATGTCCTCAGGAGCACAAAGCAACATTGATTAAACTGCTGCTCTGTGCCAGGTATGATGAGAGGTGCTCTCTTTGCTCCCTGAGACTCTGATTAGGGAAAAGAAAAAAGAAGAAAAATCTCATCAGTGAGTGAACAGTTGCAAAGTGGAGACACAGCAGATCTTGGAGCCAGGACCTGCGAACTCAGCAGCTTCTAAGTCCAGTTTGCTTCAGATTTCAGTACTTGAAAAAGCATGGGCCTCAGAAAGTTCTGTACTCCTTTTGCCTCCCTCCCTCCCTCCTTCCTTCATTTCTTTTTTCCTGGCACCCACTATGAACCAGACCTAAGAAAAGAATTTCCCAAATATCTTCCCCTCCGGTACGTCCATGACCCTGACATCCACCACGAGAAGTGTGAACTATCATCATTCCCATTTTAAAAGAGGAAGAGACTGTCTACGTTCCCACGGCTGGTCAGTGACCATGTATGGACTTGAACGCGGACCTCTCTAAGTCTAAATGCCTTGGTTTTTGCTGTTTTTCCCATACCCTCTAGTCTCACCCTCACCTCTTCCTTTCTGAGGCAGCTGTTGAACAAACTCGGCCAGTCCTGTGAGCTCCACCGGCATCCCTGCCCAGGCTGCCACCAGAAGAGAGACAGGCCAGGACAGTGGAAGTCACTCTGACACACAGCCCTGAGAGCACCAGTCAGTGGCCATGCCACGGCTGGACTCCAGCATGAACTAAATCTGCCCCTCCCTCCCTCCCGGCCACCCATCCCCGCCCCCAGCCAAAGTGGTGGGGAGAAGGAGACCAGGAGACCAAAGGAAGAAACACATTAACCGTCTGCAAATATCATGAGAGGTGTGAACATTGAGAACCAGGACACAATGTGTACCCACTTTCAAGGCACCTGGAACTGGGGGCAGGGCATAGGCAGAGTCAGCTGCTGCAGGAGCAGTTAATGGGACAGAAGCAGGGAGATGAGGAGGAGGGAGCCTAACTGGAAGCATCAGGATATGGAACTGGGTGAGGGACAGGACACAGCCCGTGGAAGAGCCAGTGGGATACACTGGCTTGAAGAATTTTCAGCCTTGCCAGACCCTGGCAGAGAGAGCTCACCCCCTCAGCCTCCTGGTGGGGGGCTCCAGGCTGGGCTGAGTGGAGGGCGGTCTCTGCCTCTGCCTCCCAGAGCCGAGGGGATCCAGATGGGAAGGAAGATAAAGCTGGCCTTTGAGGGCAGGCCTGGGGTAGGGGCGACGAGAAAAGCACTCTGGCCAGAGACATGCATTTGGCAGCCGAATCTAGAATTCTGCCTGGCCCAGATATGCACCACGTGTTTTTTTTGGTTTCTGTGATGACAAAGATAAAGAGAGAGGAAAATAGACCAATGAAACATACAGAACTCTCTTACCTTCCTTGACTCTGGAGAAAGCAACCCTATCGGGAGACGGGGGTTTAGAGGTACCATGCTAGCAAGTTCAGTAGAGGGCTCCAGGACCCACCACCACGAGCACTAGCTGGTGGCCGGCTCCACCTCTCCCACCCTCTGACCTGAGAAAATGTTCAGGATCAGCTGCCCGCGAGAGGGACGCCAGCACAGGTCACCCAATCTCTGGAAGCGGCAGCGCATCCCTTTATCTCCGCAGCTGTCAGGCAGCCTCTGCGAGAACAGGCTCTGGTTACAGGGTATAAAAAGGCCACAGTGTCAGCTGGCCCTGGTCTGGCCCCTTTGATTTGGAGGTGGGGAGGGGTACAGGGGTGGAGGAGGGGTTTGCAAGGCAGGACACCCCCTCTCTCTGCTCCCCGTCTTTCCTTTCTTTCTCCACTCATCGAAATTGTCTCCAGAGACCACAGATCTTCCTTTCCCAGGGTGATCATGCGTATGGGCCCCTGGTGACCTCGGCAGGGGCCACGATGCATGTGAGTAGCCCATTTCACAAGCCAATCGGGTCAGAATCATGCCGTCTGGGGCCAAAGACCGCCCCCCCGTCATCCATGTGCAGGCACACAGGCCCTTTCAAAGTCTCAGTAACAGAATCCTCATGTGTCTGTCTCTCTTCCAGCTCTAACCAATGGGACTCTTTTTGGCTCTATGAGACCTTCTTGTACCCAAATGCTATCCTCTGTCTATAAAGTGTTCAGCCAAGACCTGCAGATGATCAGGGGGAGAGTGCACAGTGGAGGCGTCCAGGGTCAACTTTGCACAGAAGGGGCCTCTCTCACTCTGGAAGAAAAAGCAGAAATGCAAGGCTATTTTCTTACCAAAGGGCCTCCCTACAGCCTTCAGAACCAAGGGTTGCTAGGGCTGGAAGTCTTCCGCCTGATGGCTGAGAGCCTCAGAAAGCAGATGCCATCTGGGAGGCCCAGCCGGGTCTATGAATCCCTGATGCAATGTGTATATCCCAAATAGGGTAGAAGAAACCACTGGAAATCGTACCAAATAGTATTGATCCAAACAGAGCAATCAGCTATCAAAAGGGCAGAAAGAGTCACTCAATTCAGCCTCATCGCTACCTCAAGGTCCCCAGGTGGCAGGCTTGTGGAATTGTACATGTGGCTCTTACTTAACAACTATTATAGATCAATTCTAGATCCGAATAAAGGGCTGGCTTGCTGCTGTTCCACAGCTGTGTGACTTTGGGAGACTCTTCACCACTCTGTGCACTTGTTTCCTTTCCATAAAATGCAGGGATCTCCAAATCTCACCCAGTGATGTGAGCTGATCAGTCCGCACATACGGATGAAATGCAGCCTCTTTTAGTTTGAAGACAAGGAAAGACAGAGGTGATGGAGAGCATGGAGTCCTCTAGAAGCCGAGAATGTGGAAGACCCTCCTCAGATGGAAAGATGAGAAAGAGGAGGCAGGGGACAGGTGACAAACTTCAGCAGACTGGGCTGCAGATCCGGAGAGGGCGCTATGCGTTCCCCACAAGGCCGGGCCAGACCAGGCAGAAATGCTGTGTGGGTCTAGGCATGCACCTTCCAGGGGCCTCTGCTTTCTGTCATTTATGAAGTAGGTTTGTGTAAGTTTCCAGTGCATGTGGGGTATGTGTTTTAACTCAGCTAACTGGAAACTTCCTTCCCAGGGATTAATCAAAGTATCAGCATATGACTGTGTGTACGCAGAATATAGGTCACAGAATAATGGAAGAGGCCTTTGAAGACACCCTCTCGTGGAAGCACGCACCCACGTGTGTCCACACACCCACAGAGGGTGGCTTCATAAATGCATGTTTAATGAGGACACTTCATTTAAGATTCAAGGAATTATTCGTCTGTTGGAAAATTATTATTATGGCATACCTCGTATGTGCTGGACCCTGTGTTAAAATCAGGCCGGTTGCACAAATTCATCTGCTAAAGCAGAGAAAACTTGACTCGAGGCTGTTTAGCAATTTGATCAAAGAGCTAAACTATTTTTAAAATAGCCCTGAATGATGGATTCTTTTTTTTTCCCTACACTTGGACAGTCAGGCATATGGGCCTAGGCATAAAAATGTTCCTGAGATCCAAGTCAGGGTAAGGCATGTGGCTAAAAAAGACCTGCAAGCACTTCCAGTCCTTTCCATATTCCTGGAAGATCTTTAAGGCAAAAAGAAGAAAAAGAAACATCCTTTCGTTCTGGTATGCACCCTCTGTACTTGCGTCTGTCTCTTTAGACACGGTTAGCCAAACAGTCTGCTAAATATATAAAAAAAGAAGGCAGGTGGGGAGGGGCAGAGAGAGAGAGTTGGAAAACGAATCCTGTTCCTTGCTAACTGCCTCCCACCACCAATTTACCCCAATGTTTGAGCAGATCACTATCTGTCCCCTCTTTCCAGCCAGTTTTTGGCACTTGATTTTATATGTATTAGTTTTTAAATAAAAAGGGAAAGTACCCTTATTTCTACTCTTCCTATTGCGCTCAAGAGTCTCTGAGACTGAGAAAAAGTCTCGAGCTTCAAGTGGGTCTTCGTCCTGAGATTGCTGCCTCCCAATGGCCGGACGGTGGGCTGGGGATGGAGAGTAGGGTGTCTGAGCCAAAACCCATCGTGTGCTGGGTGGTTCGATCACTGGGTCCCTCGGAGTCTGCTTCAGCTCTTCCCGTTCAGCAAAGGTTACTGGAGCAGGCTGGGCCCACTGGGCTAGGAGAGCTGAGTCATCCATGGGAAGAGAAAGCAGTAGCTATAAATTATCCTGTGTTTAAGGATGGCTTTCTAAAACCCTGGCTTTGGTCTTAGACTCTTTATTTATATCTCTCACATGAGTATTTTTCAAACTCATGACAGTGCGCTCTGTATTGCTTTGGGGACACTCCAAGCACCTGGTCTCCTCTATAAATGAGTCCTGCAGGTGACAGGCCCCTAGAGGCCCTGGACTCTGCCATCACTCACAGCCACACGTACAGCTCCTCACTGCCAAGGCCAAGACCTCATCTTGTGCATGGAAGCATGTCCAACTTCATTGGCACAGCATTGCACATAGACACACAGATAGCGTTTAACATTCAGATGCACACACACACACACACACACACACACACACACACCCTCTCTATGCAAACTGCTACGAACTCCCTGGTTCCCTGCACATGTCAGAGACAGCCTCTCTCACTGTGAAACGTGCACCATGCTCCTCAGGCTGAAGGGCCTCTCCAGGGTCAGATGTCCAGATCTCTGGTTCAGGAGCACTTGGCGAGTGACCGAACAAATGTTTTCTGTGCCTCGGTAACTTGGTTTGTCATTGTTGTTGCTGTACCTTACAAAGTGGATGGAGAGGGATAGAATAGAAGCTGCCAGGTAGTTCACACTCTTAAGAACAATTTCTCTGGCCAGATCCTCACATGTCAGAGTGAAAAGCCATGTAGACAACGGTCCTCCCTCTTGGATGATCTGCAAAGGGAAGTAAAATTTGTTGAATGGAGGGAAAGGAGGGGACAAGTTGTCTCTCTGAGAAATGTTCATTCCTGTATCCCTCTTTAGCCCACACCTAAATGGTTTCTGTATTTTCCACTCCCACAGCCCTTTATTTTCCTTCCCTACTTTGTATCTAGATAATTTTGTGTCACTTGGTGAATGAGTGCTTGTCATTTATTTATTTCCCTTGGTTTATTTACCGTTATTCACTCCTTTCCAAGTCTCTATGAGACAGAAAGAGAGAAATTCATTCTTCCCACTTTCCTGAGAGAGGCACAGGGAAGACAAAATACATCACTTAGAGTCACATGGGGCAGTGACCCTGATGAGTCTGAGTCCAAACCCTCCCCCGACCCTGCCTAGCAACTTACTTCTGGGATGATGACCCCAGGTTCCTCTAATCCACCAAGCCCAACATCTGTCCTCTGAGCCCTGTGCCTTCTCATCCAAAGGACACAGAACTGACCCCAGCACTCACCCAGCCACCTTTCGGGAGGCAGCACTCCATAGGCTTTGAGGCTAGGTCTGATGGGGTTGTCCTCACCTGTCAGGAGAAGGGATGATCAGGGCCCTACATGGTGACCCTATTGCTGACTGAACCACAATGCCATAAATTTGCAAAAATGTAAAAGTTCTGCATTACGTTACATAGCAGTTCCCCAATTCTCCCCTCTTCCCACCAGGTTTCCCCACTCACCTTAAGCGTGTGCTAGTCACATATGTTCCATACTCTCGCCCCACCACCATCTCTAGCTATCTTCCAGGCACTTCTTCACCCTGCATCATCAAACCGTCTTTCTCCCACTACTCAGACATTACTTAAACTTCTACTTCTTCCACCAGCTTTTCCAGACAAATTGGGTTTTTTTCCTCTCAACTTTATAAAGCACTAATTCTTGCCACATGTATCTCCTGTGAGTGTTTGTACCTCATCCTTCCATGGCTGTTCAATGCGCATCATGCAGTTGTGCTTTTCCTGCGTGGTGTGTACACTGGGCGGTTTCCACTTGTCCCTCCAGGTCCAGGCTTCTCCATCCTGTCAAGTGTCTGGAGGCCAACCCTAGGGACCATGCCAAGGGGCTCCCTTGTTCTATGGTTTTCATCTGGGTTTGGCCAATGGGAGGCCCCTCAGGAGGCCAACGGAAATGAAGACAGTGAAAGCTGAGAACTGATTCTCTGTTCCTTCCAGGCGGCCTTGTCCAGGTTGACTGGGCTCCTTATGGTTCCTGGCACATGGTCCTTTCCATAGAGGGACTGCGTTAGTTTCCTGTGGCTGCTGTCATGAGTCACTACTCTTGGTGGCTTATAAACAACAGGAATTTGTTCTCCCACAGTCCCAGGAGGCCAGCAGTCCGGAATCGAGGTGTTGGCAGGGCCATGCTCCCTCTGAGGGCTCAGAACCTGTTCTTTGCCTCTTCCAGCTTCCAGAGGCTGTCAGCATTCTTTGATCTGTGGCCTCATCACTCCAATCTGTCTTCGTGTTCATGTCACCTCCTCCTCTTCTCTGCATTTTCTCCTTTCTGTCTGTCCCAAATCTCCCTCTCGCTTTCTTTTGTAAGGACACTTGTCATTGGATTTGAAGTCTACCCAGATAAACCAGGATGATTTCCTCATCCCAAGATCCTTAACTTAAGTGGATATGTAAAGACCCTTTTTCCAAATAAGTTCACGTCCACGGGTTCCAGGGATTAGGATGTGGGCATATAAGGGGGTGAGGTCACTCTAGGATCCAGTGATTGTCCTTTCTCCTCCCATTTCAGGCCTGGGGGTAGCAATACTGGTACTAGCCTGGTGACTCTGCACCACCCCTGGTAGGGTTCCCTTTATCCTGCCCATACCTTTGCAAACAACCCCTTTATTAAACGCTGTTCTAATTGCCCCACTGGTATGTGCCATCTGCTTCCTGCCAGGACCCTGGCTGATATAGCCATCTTGAAGTTAAAGGCATCAGGTAAAGAGTCTGTGTGACTTGCCCTGCACAGGTCCCCAAAGCAAAGTAAGGGAAAGTACAGATTTCTGGATGACAGTGCAAATGGGAACAAGAGCTCCAAGGCTCCAAAAGCCCAGACTTCAGAGGCAGCATCATAGCAGGAAGGCTCCACAGTTTGCATAGTGTTCCTTCCTAAACTAGGTCACAGATATAAGATGATAGGGTCAATTAGAATGATTCTAGGTTCTTTACAGACCCTTTCTGTCATGAGGGTCCCAATTACTTTCAGCTGCAAGTAATCGGAACCCAAATGCCCCTCTAATCCTTACTCAACTGTATGAAATGGTGCTTCTCAAACTTTAGCATGTACCTGGAGGGCTTATTAAAATGCAAATGACTGGGACCCAACCTCCCATTTCTGATTCAGCAGGTCTGAGTGAGGCTCAAGAATTTGCTTTTCTAACAAGTTCTCAGGGGATGCTGATGTTCTGGTCCAGGGATAAGACATTGAAAACCACTGGTGTAAACAATACGGAAAATGTATTCTCTCATAAACAAAATACCCATAGGAAGGTGGCCCCAGGGTTGGTTAATTCAGTGGCTCAACCAGACCCTCAAGGACCAGGCTCTGTTCTGTTCTGCCAACCTTGACCTTGACTAGGTCTTCACTGCTGCAGGCTGGGTCCAACAGCTTCAGGCATCACTCACAGACCAGATAGTGGCCAGCATAAGAGATCCCCCTTTTTAAGGACTGAAAAGTCTTCCAGGTGGTATCTCCTTATACCACATTGGCCAGAATTACGTCACATGCTTGTGCCTAAACCAATCACCATCAGGAAAGGATGGGACCGTTGTGATTGGCTTCCACCAATCAGTCACAGGAAGGAAGCGTTGACAGCATCTACATTGATGGGCTCTGCCAACAATGAGAGAAGAACTATATGGCCTGCTTAGGTCTTGTGCCTGCTAGAGTACTTTTTGGTTATTGTCCACTCAGCAAAACTTCCCATCCTCTTTCTTCCGGTGATGGAACCTGAACTCCTCCTTGGAGAGGTGGGCATTTGATCAAGAACTGACAAAGCCTAATGGTCCATGTTCTGGCAGCAGTGACATGTGGCCCAAGTAAGGAAACTCAAACTTCTTCCCTAGAATTGAGCTAAGAATACCATAGGGAAAAAGGCACTCTCTTTCTGCAGGGATTTCTAAGCAGGAACTGCTGGTGGTCATGTGCCTCCCAAGAGAAGAAAGCCTCTGGGAAGTGGTAGAAATTAATTAACAGTCAGAGAGAAGCACAGATAAACAGGTACAGGCAAACAGTAATGAGAAAAAACCTTGGCTCCTGCAGCCTCTTCCCTTATTTCTGGGAGGCATCTCAGTGCCCTGCCCAACTCTGGAAGAAATGTCTCATTTGTCTGCCCTAATTGGAGTTCCATTTCTGTTCCTTGCAACCCAATGATTTCAGACTGAGAAACTACTTCTATCATGAAAAGCAGAGAGGAAGGAGGTATGAGAGCCACATAAGGATGGCGGTAGCCCCCTTGGCTCCCATCTTAACCCTCTACTTCTGGTCACATCTCCTGGACTGGGAACATACTGAACAGAACCCCCACCACAGACCCCAGCCCCCAGCCCACTCCATGACCAGCACCCAAGCAAAGAACAAGGTCCCAGGCCGGGCGCGGTGGCTCACGCCTGTAATCCTAGCTCTCTGGGAGGCCGAGGTGGGCGGATCGTTCTGAGCTCAGGAGTTCGAGACCAGCCTGAGCAAGAGCGAGACCTCATCTCTACCAAAAATAGAAAGAAATTA
>CAUYSK010082199.1:0-14835 GCA_963575035.1 Avahi laniger
ATTTTCTTATCCCTTGCAACCCTACCAAAGGGACCCGGTTTTTTGTAGGGAGCTTGGCCGCCTCCCTGCAGAAATCTGAATAAAGTATGGGCATTTAACAGTGTAGCAATATTTGTTCATTAACTGTAACATAATGTAAGATGTTAACAATAGGAGAAACTGGGTGTGGGATATATAAGAACTCTGTGCTCATCTACTCAATTTTTCTGTAAATCTTAAATTGTTATAAAATAAAGTTTACTTAAAAATAAAGTATATTAACTCTGATAGTTACATGGTCTCAAGGAACACACAAAAGGATGATTAGGCTTGGAAGGAAACAAATAGCCAATTTCACTAACTGGTTCCTCTTATCTCTACTCAGAACATCTCCAGCATGTCTTCTGACTGGCTTCCTCTGTACTTTAATCTTGCTGCTCTAAAGGACTGTTTTAGCTGTAGCACGCATAGCCCACTAGCAATTTCCTCATGTCTCTCAATGTAAAACTCTTGAAAGAAAACGCATCATTTTGAGCCATGTCCCAAAAGTCACTGGTTCTCTTAGCCAGCTAAAGATAGGCCCATCTTGGTTAGGCAGTTTCTGGTTCCATTGGTTGTGACCAATATGAGTTATGTCCACTGAACATGATGGCTTTGTACAGATTGTCTGAGGGAGAAGGGTAGAGGATAGACAGAGGAGGGTAGGGGATGGGGAGAGCAGGCCCTCTAAAACACAGCTGTTACAAAGAGATAGAACCAGGTTTGGATCCCAGGCAAATACTTATCCCACTTGAAGAGGCAACCTATTAAAATGGCAAAAGTTAACATAAAGCTCTTTTTCATTTTTTCCATTGAAAAGCTGCCGGCAAGCTACACATATATTACAATCTGAATTACAATGTGTCACGTAAACATGTAAATATTGACTGATTTCTATAGCACAAACAAGTAAAGTTAGTATTCCTGATGGACCTTCATTATTTTTCACAAAAATAGTAAACTATTCCTAGGATGGTATCATTAAAGGATTTTGTGAAAGCATTTTTTTAACCAACAAGATCAATCAGACAAGAAAACATTCATTTTTAATCCCACTTGGTTTAGAGAAGTGATATAACAAACAATTTCACAGTTTAAGTATATACAGGAAGGTACAGCAATTAGTTTTGGGGTTCCCCCCCCACATATGCACTATTAACTCTGGGTTGTGAGCAAAACAAAAGTCCTTGAAGGTCTCTAAGCAGGACAGCAACAAGAGCAAAATGAAACTTCTGAGACAAAAACATTTGCTGCTGTGGGTATAGAGAGGTGGAGAAAAGAAGTTATAATAACATTTTAGAATTATTAAGACCCTTTAGAAATAAATTAATTAAAAAATCTAGGAATATTATTGGAATATGAGATGTGGGTTTTCATTTTTAAGAGATGGTGTCACTGTGACCCTAAGCTGGAGTGCAGTGGCTATTCACAGGTGGGATCACAGTGCACTAGAGCCTCCCACTACACTCTTGAACTCATTGCCTCAAATCTCCTGCCTCAGCCCCACCCACCATGAGCTGTGACTTCAGCTACTTTTAATTATGCAAAAGTATTTCTGTATTCAACCTGAGGCCAATACCAACCAAGAGGATAAACTGTCTCTTTCATCAGTTTGAACATATGACAGATGCTGAAGAATCCCAAGTATTAAACCTAAAATGATATTCAGTGTACTATATTTTCACTTTTTTCCTATCATAAACATGTGAACCCAGATGTTCACACATATAGTGCACAATCAGGAGTATACCCAGGATCACACATTCCAGTAAATACATTAGAATATAAATCAGTGTGGAACCTGTCTTTCTGAGTGAAATCTAATTAAACAACAAAACTAAAGTCAACGCCTCCAACACTGGAACAAATTACTTATAATTTACCTCACACGGAATTCTTGAGACACACTCGATAAAACTGGAAATGAATTTCAAAAATTTTTCAAAAATTCACACAAGAGCGATGGAGGAAAAAATGAACACAAAGATACTTCTTAAGAGTTTGAGACAAGAAGGAGCAACATTCAAATATAAAAGAAACTATCCTGAATTCCTACTGGATTGATTGGCATTCCTGTAAACACTTCAGACAATGCACATTTTCATAATTTAACTCATGGCAGCTCCGACGTAAAGAGCTACTCTTCTGTGGTTATCGCAATGGGATTAACTGCAACGGTGTGACACGGATGCGGGGCGAAGGGGAGAGGGAGAGAGGAAGCAACCTGCCCAGGACCTGCAGTTTATCTCTGGAGAAACAGGTTCTGCAGCACAAGGTAGCTGGTCTCCGAATCATCTGTTTCCAGCATTGCTGTTTCAATGGAGACATAACAAAGACCACCGGCACCCGAGTGCCACAGTCGGGCATTCAGTCCTAGTCACGAGCCCGCAGAGTCGCCGCACGCGGGGCGACCGGGTCCCCTAAACTGTGTGCCCCTAGCTAGCGAGACCCTAGCCTGACCAGCGACAGCGGTGGCTCCCCACCTTCGAGCAGCGGTCCAGAGCAGGTAGGCGAGGCCGACCGGAACGCTCAGCCTGAACCTCGGACGATCTGGGCATGCCGACTCCCCGCACTCACCATCTCGATGATCTTGGTCTTCCGCCCGGTCTTCCTCTTCAAGGTGAATATGTACTGGGCCAGCACCACCCCCGCCACCAGGGCGCACACACTGGCGCTCGCTACCGCGCCCACCCTCGCTACGGCCGCCCGGTCCATGGACGCGGCCCTAGTGCGCCTCCCGGCGGGAAAACAACAGGCCGCTCGCGGTCACTGGGAGCCTCGGAAGCTTGGAGTACCAGGGCGCGCCTAGGAAAACCGCCCGACGCCCCGCCCCAGGAAGGCCCCGCCCACGAGCGCCGAGGGGCGGGGCCAGGAATGCAGCGGAAGAGCAGGGACCTGGCTCAGATTCCCGGCGGAAGGCTGCTGCTTGGCAGGTGCGTCTGAGGTAGTGCCTCAAGGACCGGGAAGGGAATTACATTAATTATCTCTCCCCGCTAATGAGGACTAGGCGGTCGTTCAAACGAGCCCCGCCCCAGTAGAAATCTGATTCCATCCGCGGCCCGCTCAGAAATCGTTCGCCGCCTTCCACTCCTCCGGCACCCTGCACTTCAACCCCCAGAAGGCGCCGCGGCGCAGCGTCTGACTTGCGCAGTAGCGTCCGTTGTAAAGCGCTGTGACAACAGGGCGAAGATGGCTTGGAGTTAGGCTGGAGTGGGGAGGTGTCCCTTCCGCCGAGGCTATCGGTTTTCTGCTTCATCCCGCTCGCCTCCTCCTCCATAATTTCTTCCTCTTTGCGAGCAGCAGGACTTGCAGTTGTTCTCGTCTGCCTAGTCTCTACCAAGGGATAGATGCCGTTTCCTCTGCTTGTCTCTGGAGGTGACAGGCAGTGCTGGGAGCTTCTTGGGGAAATTGCTCCAACTCTGTGGAGCTGGTGGTGCTGCCTGGTGGGGCTCTCTCTTTGCATGAAAGGAGGAACAAGTTTCAGTTAGGACAAGAGGAAATATTTGTAGGGGAGGAAAAATTGTTTCCTTCTGCCTTTCTAGGTTTTTTTGGCTGCTCTACGAATTAAATTGACATGCTAGCAGAAAAAGTATAAACTCTGTAAAATAATTTAAAGAGGTTTATTCTGAGCCAAATATAAGTGACCAATGGCTTGAGGAACCATACTCAAGAAGCCTTGAGTAAGTGGTCCTGAGGTGGTTGAGTTACATACAATTTGGTCATATACATGTTAGGGAGACAGGAGTTGCAGGTAGATAGTTAAGTCAATACACAGAGGGTTTACTTTAGTTTGGCCGGAAGAGGTGGGAGATCTTGAAGGCAGGAGCGGTAAAAGGCTGTATGTAGGTGAGTTCCAAGATTCTTTGATTTGTTATTGGTTAAAGAAAGAAAGCCTTGTGTAACGACGTGGAGTCACTAAGAAAGAAATGCTTGAGTTCGTATAGGGGGAGTTCCGGGCGGGCACCAATGGCTCACACCCGTAATCCCAACACTTTGAGGGGCTGAGGAGGCAAGGGGTGGGGATCGCTTGAGGCCAGGAGTTTGAGACCATCTCTGCAAAAAATAATAAATTAACCAGGTGTGGTGGCGCATGCCTGTAGTCCCAGCTGCTTGGGAGGCTGAGGTGGGAAGATTGTTTGGGCCTAGGAGGTCAAAGTTGCAGTAAGCTATGTTAGTGCCACTGCTCTTCCAGCCTGGGTGACAGAGCAAGACTCCATCTCAAAAGAGAGAGGAATGGGGTCTGTTAATCAGACAGCAAGCTACAATATACTCAGAGTGATCTGTTAAGCAATTTGATGGCATGCAGGCATGAATTAACTTTTGTCTTGCGTGGCCTTCGATTCAGTTTGCAATTTGGTATAAACTTCAAAAGGAAGGGGGCGTAAGAAGGTGTGTCCAGGATCTTAGTTTTCTGGTTTTCTGAAATTCCCCTGGCCAAGAGGGGTTTTAATCAGTCACGGGGAGGCTTAGGATTTTATTTTTGGTTGACATTCTATAGACTGCCCCCCACACCCGCCTTTGGTTAAGCTTTGCCAACCATCAATGGCCAAGCTTTTTTGTCCCATCATTGCCAGGGTGGTGTGGCTACCTTCTCTGGGTTCATCCTGTCACTCAGTGGGACCCTTATGGCCAAAGAACTGAGAGCCAAAAGACTTACAGCCAGAAAATGTTTTAGGGCAGACAGTAATGGAGGTGGGCAGGTACTCATTAACCTTTTAAACTGTTTAAGCAACCTAAGAGTTAAAAACCAAAAGCTGAAGACAAGGTTACAAAATTAACTCCTCTGTAAACATTGAGCTATTGTAATCTTGGTTTTAGTTGCAGACTTGTAGCAATTTGTTATACAAAATATAAACATTTTGTTAAAAAACCATTTAAGGAATTTAGAGACTTTTGTTGTACTACCATGCAGTCTCTTTAGTAATCTCTTCATAAACCTTATAACTGGGAACAACTATTCCCAGGAGGCTTTGCCACTAGGTATCTCAGTATCTTCGTGGTAATTTTCTTTTAGTTTTATGGGAAAAAGAAAAATCTTTATGGTTGGGATGTATGGAAACGGACCACACAGTGGCCCAAGAGGCAAAGTCTCCCAAATTGCCTGCTGGTTAGGCATCTGTATGCATGTCCTTGACTTAGAGGATCTGAACTAATTTCATCCCTCGAAATCAGCCCTTACAATCTCACATGCCCACCTCTTCCATAGTAGTTTCTAGGTCTAGAGGGAGGATGTTTATATTATTTTAGCAGCAGGGCATTGGCAATGGATAATAGATTGTGCCCAGTGGGATTGAATAGTTTTCGAATTCTGGAGATATCAAGTAAACTTTGCCATTTACTTAATTTTATTTACTTAAATAAAACAAAGAATTAGTAACATTTTAAACAAAAAGTCATAAAAAATATTTCAATCCTCCAGCAGTTTAGTCCCATGTAATTGACTCTTGTACTGCTTGCAGTTGTGTTTGCAATCTTCATGAATATATCAGCTTTTTAATTAGACTCCTGGAAGTTTTTACCTGGTCCAATGGTATGATCTCCAAAGTTATCAGAAACCTGTATTCAAGAGTACTTATCATTGGCTCAGTGTGGTCGTTCATGCCAGTAATCTCAGCAATTTGGGAGGCCAAGGGGGTAGGATGGCTTGAAGCTAAGAGTTCAAGACCAGCCTGGCCAACATAGTTAGATCCCATCTCTCCAAAAAAATGAAAAATTAGCCAGGCATAGTGGTTTGTGCCTGTAGTCCTAGCTATGTGGGAGGCTGAGGCAGGATGATTGCTTGAGCTCAAATGTTTGAGGTTGCAGTGAGCAGCAATTGTGTCACTATTCTCTGGCCTGGGCAACAGAGCTAGACATTGTCTCAAAAAAAAAAAAAAAAAAGTATCATTGTCCTTTCCATGACTTTCCTTAAAGAAGCAGCAAATTTTAGACTGTAGCTGATTATAAATCAGTATTTGAAAAAAGTCAAAGTAAAATAATAATCGTCTGTGAATGTTGAAAGTCTTAGAATAGCCATGGTAAAGACACAGTTTGACATCCTAGTAATCTGGGAGGCTGAGATGGGAGGATCCCTTGAGCCTAGGAGTTCAAGAGCAGCCTGAGCAAGAGTGACACCCTGTCTCTACTAAAAAATAGAAAAAATTAGCCAGGCTTGGTGGCACACACCTGTAGTCTCAGGTACTCAGGAGGCTGAGGTGGGAGAATCACTTGGGCCCAGGAGTTCAAGGTTGCAGTGAGCTATGACACCATTGTGTTCTAGCTCTAGCAACAGAGTAAGACTCTATTTCAAACAAAAAAAAAGAAAATTTTGTTATTTCTGTGGAATACAACAATTTAACATAATAATCATAATTATTATTGGTAATACATACCAATACATGTCAGAATTTTAGGAATCTCATACAATTTTGGAACACATTAACACATTTATACAAATATAACCCAAAGAAAGTTAAATACCATTTCATATTCGTCAATGCTTCCTGTATAATTTTAACATACTAAAAATGTCTTTTTCCTTCCCTCTGTATGCCTTTAAAATGCTGAATTTTCCAAGTCCTAAGGTCTGTAAAAATAAATAAATAAATATTAAATCCTGAAGGTTCCAAATTACCCATCAGAAAAAACAGCCACAGCTCATCTGCAGTTCATGTTTTTCCTGGGCTCGTCCTCAGCTTTGGCTTAATAAACCTCCATTGACTGAGATTTTTGCCTTAGTCACTTTCTTGGGTCAACACCCTGCTCTGATTGCAATATATTATGTGTATTGAAACATCACTGTGTACCCCATGAATATGTACAATTATTTGTCAATTAAAAAAATTTCTTATGCATTGCTGACATATAGGAACTTCCCTGGGGATGGGGTCTACATCCTATTCATTTTTATAAAGGAGTACCCAGCATATAGCCTTGATAATAAGGGAAAAATAGTCTCTTCTCTTTCTCAGAAGTAGTCCCCAGTTAGACATAGTATCCATTCACATAAAACATTCAAGTAAAGAAGAAATAACTTCTTCACATAAATCCTGTTTAAACATTCCCGTTTTCACCCTAACTTCTACCTCAGTTCAGTCAACCCTAACACTTTCATATTCTGTCCATCTAATTGTAGCCCTAGTTAGGGCTTCATCAATGCGTTTTGGTACCACAGTGAATGAGGCTTTCCTCTCAAGGAGTCCCAGAAATTTCACCACCTCCTGACCATTTTACCTACTCATGCAACTAAGACTGTGGGCTAACAACAAAGGCTAGAGTTATGGGACCATAGTCTTTTTGTCAGTCTTTATCTTGATTAATCTGTTTAATTCTTGCCCTAGATGATTCCATGCGAGCATTCTCATTGTAATATTTGCTTTAGGCTTTTAAAACTCATGCAAACTGGGATCCTGTATGGGTTGGGGACCAGCAGGGGGTCCATTGGTTGTTCTAACTTTCCTTGGTGCTGGACTTAATACTTTGTTTCAACTCTTTCAATGTCTGCTTTATTCACCCTATTTCTTAATAATCATCTAAAGATTTCCACTCTGCAGGGATGAGTCCCTTTAATCTCCTCTCTGTCTTTCCCATTTTCTTGTTAATTAATTGAATGTTTTTATTAGCTTCTGTAAGACTCATGAGGTCGAGGCTGAGACAGAAATTCAATTAGACTTCTAAGATTTTGTGGCAGAAAAGTATTATGGAGTGCTCATGTGACATATAAGAATGTTTTGTGATCCTAAATGTCTCCAAATGGAGTCACTTATGACAAGTGACTCAGTCTACAGTGAATTTGCTAACCCCCTCAGTGAGAAGCATATGTGTGGTGGACTGAAGTGATGACACCTGTTGTAGCCAGACACCTCAAAGACCTGGCAAGTGAAGCCAAAAGGCAGCTGAAGATAATGCCTATGGACATTCCTCTGGAGGGCCATAAAAACCACAATGAAAGTGACCATGGCTGAGACGCCTGCGCAAGTTCTGCCCGTGAGAATTCTGAGGCCTTTTTTCTATACCAGGCAGCTGCCGAAAGTTCTGAGAGGAGCAGCGCCCTCCACCCTGGTTGGCATCCCAAGGGAAAACCAGGCCTATCTGTTTGTCAGTCAACATGCTGGTCTCCTAAGCTACTTGCTGTGGTTCATTCCCCCTCTCTCTTATTGCTGCCTGTGTGTGTTGAATATATTTGCATGATTGTTGATGTGTGAAGGCCTCACAGTAAACGATGATGTGCAAGCATCTCTTAATAATTGGCTGTTGAGTCCTTGGTGAAACCTCCCAGGCCAACCCCCTTCACTGTTGGGGTTAGCACTACTAGACTGATTCAAACCTGACACGAGACCATGAAATAAGGACCCCTTAATCACAATATTTACCATAACCTGGGTTAACAGGCATATTCGGTGAGTGAATATGTTCATCATAAAGCCAGACCTACATGTTTTGCATAGGAGCACATCAGCTGCTTCATCTGGGGTGTTCTACTTGGTATTTACAGGGGGAGTTGGATAATCCCCCTTCTCAGGGTAAACACACTTTACAGTGGTTTTTATCCATTCTACCAGGCCAGCTGTCCTCTCAGGAATAACCTGTATTAATAGTAAAAACCAAACTCTGTAAACTAATTTAACGAGGTTTATTCTGAGCCAATATGAGTAACTGTGGCCCAGAGAGATATAATCTCAAGAGTTCCTGAAACAGTGTGCCTGAGGCAGTCGGGTTACAGGTTTTACACATTTCAGGGAAACAGGAATTGCAGGTAAAGTCATAAATCAACACATGGAAGGTATACATTGGTTTGGCCCAAAAAAGTGGGATATCTTGGAGCATGGGCTCACAAGTCATAGGTCGATTTTGAGATTCTTTAATTGGCAATTGGTTGAGATTGTTAAGCTTTGTCTAAAAACTTGGAGTCAGTAGCAGGAATGCTTATAAGGGCATGTTATTTGTCATGTGATACTATGCCAGCAAAAAACCTGTTTAACTAGATTTTATGCATTGTAAGACATGGCTTACCCCTTGCCTGGTGTGGCCTTATGGCTTGTTTATGATTTGGTATCTTATTGCCACAAAGTGTGTTTTCTCAGTCTTATGATCTCTATTTTAACATCAATGCTGGTCAGTTGTTGTGCCTAAACTCTAAAAGGGAGTGAGCATAACAAGGTGTGTCCAACCTCCCCATCATGAATAGAAACTCAATTTTAGAGTTTTTCTGGGGTCCTCTTGGCCAAGAAGAGGTCCATTGAGTCAGTGGGGGGCTTAGGATTTTATTTTTAATTTATACCTGCTATGTGTGTATGACTGTTCCAAAGTGAACTGTTGGTCTTGCATCAACCTGAACAAGCTGTTTCACTCTGCAGTATTCAAAACCAAAGATAACTACCCTAAATTAGTAACTCTCAATATCCATTTTTGTAGAGTTTCTTCAGGGAGCTGATGATACAGATCTACAAAATGAGAAGACTCCTTTACACTGTACTCCTGGTTTCAGTAGTTTATTGCTTTCGCCCTGACCAGAGGTCTTAGAGGTACAAAGAGGTATGTTTTCCCAGCATAATTTTTTCCTCTGGGGGGCAGACTTGAGGCTAGTGGCCAAAGTTCAAACTAACTGGTACTGGAGCTTGGTCTAGCATTAAGATCCAACCCAGTACTCTCTTTTAATTTCATTTAGCTGTGACAAATGACAATAACCAAGGGATTGTATATTTCACTTTTCTTATTAATTTGCATTTTCTTATGCCTCCTGTGAACCAACTCACTAGGAGTTGAGTCCATGTTTAAGTTCCATTGCTAATTTTTAGTAACTGTTGAAGTCAAAATAAAAATGTAGAGACAAATCTCTAAATTTAATGTTGTATTTGTGAAGGAAGAATTGCAATGTGGAGCACACATGCAGACTGGGTTGTCTTTGGTATGTCCAAAGAACAAAGAGAAGGGTAGGGGTTTTATAAAAAAGAAGAATGTGACTGGGCCCACGGTAGCTCACAGTGGGAGAATCACTTGAGGCCAGGAGGGCAGGAGTTCAAGACCAGCCTGAGCAAGAGCAAGACCTCATCTCTACAAAAAAATAGAAAAATAAGCCAGGTGTGGTGGCACACACCTGTAGCCCCAACTACTTGGGAGGCTGAGGCAGGAGGCTTGCTTGAGCCCAGGAGTTGGAGGCTGCAGTGAGCTATGATGATGTCACTGCACTCCAGGCTGGTGATAGAGGAAGACTGTCTCAAAAAAAAAAAAAAAAAGAATGTCACATGTCACCCTGAAAGAAAGTTTGTTCTGGGGAGGTCACTAAGCATATTATTCTTAGAGTTGTAGCAAATTATCTCAGCAGCTATATTTGATTATTTAATTATTTTAAGAGACAGGATCTCATTCTGTCCCCCTAGGCTAGGGTGCCCTGTTGTGATCATAGCTCACTGCAGCCTTGAACTCCTGGGCTCAAGCAATCCTCCTACTTTAGCCTCCCAAGTAGCTGGGATTACAGGTCTCACTTTATCCTCCCAGAGGACTAGGATTACAGGCATAAGCCACTGCACAGCCCTCTCAGTAGCTATAGATAAAACTGGTTTCAGGTTATTACAGGCAGTTTCAGCTTCCAGACTTGCAGAGAGTTCATTTCTAGAGCAATGTTATATACCCTGAGTGCTTTTTCTCCCTGGCTTCTCTACTCTGTTTTAGTTATGACAAAAATGACCCAATTTACATGATTATCTTTTGCATAACTGATCACAGCACAGCTGTTACTCCTTACCATGGATGGGCACGTGAGGAATCAAAGATTCCTAATCCCCTACCCTCTTAACCTTTCTTTTCCCAAACCACAGGTCTCCCTGAGCCAGGAGAGTTCTAGAGAATATCCCAAAGTTTCTAACACCATATGTTTTGTCTCTTCTAAACAACAAATTTTTCAGCACCAACTGGGTATCCAATTGAATTCTGACACTCACTACTCAGAATTAGTGCAAACCCCTCAGGTTAAGGACTTAGTACCACAAGACTGTCTCCACTTGAGACACCAGTCTCAAATGGGGCGCCCAGGCTATTAAACTTCTGCCTGTCAACTACCAATTTAGGAGTGACCATGACCCCCTCCTCAGGTTCCGTAATTGTCCAGAACAACTCACAGAACTCAGGGAACGCTTTACTTATGTCAACTGGCTTATTATAAAGGATATAACTTAGGAACAGCCAAATGGAAGAGATATATAAGAGAAGGCGGGGGGTGGGGGAACAGTGTAGAGTTTCCATGCCTACTCCAGATGTACCAGTGTATCAGTGTATATACAAACAGCCCATTTTTCTTCATCCCATTTATTTTCCTGTAATGAAAACAGTAGAATCTTCAGGGGGAAAGTGTTTAGCAATGCAGAAGCTCTCCCTGTTTAAAACTTTCTGTTGAACTCATTCATACAGTGCCCCTCCCCTCCCAGGAGAAGAAGGGAGGAGATGGAGGTTGCCACCTGAAATTTCCAACCATCTACTTTTGGGTTTGATCTTTCTGGTTACCAGGTCCACCCTGTAGCTATCTAGTAGCCTCATTCTGAGTCACTCTAGCATAAACCAGGTGTAGTGGGAAGAGGTTTCTTTTGAAAACAAAAGTCACTAATCAATCACTCAGGAAGTTCCAAGGGTTTTAGGAGTTCCTTGCCAGGAACCAGTGACAAAAACCAAATAGTGTTTATAATTATACCACAATATTAAGCAAAGGAATCCTTTAAGAATTGTGAAGTATGACATACAAAATGGCATCACTCTGGTTCAGAGCTCTAAATTGGATTTGGGAAGCCATTCTAAGAAGACTGCCTGCACGACCTATAACCTTACAACAAAAACCCAGGAACTTGCCTTGAACCTTTGACCTGGGCCAAACTGTCATGACCATAACACCCTGGAAAACTGCTGAATTTCCCCAGCACTGCAACTCCTGAACAGCAACAACCAATAAACTATGGATTTATGCACTAAGCCAGCCACCTCCACCAATGATAGTTTTTTCGAAATAACTTGTATCATCACCTTCAGCATCCTTTTAAAGTCCCTATGCCCCTTCAGCTCTTCAGAATACATTTTTTTTTTTTTTTGAGAAAAGGTCTCACTTTGTCACCCAGACTACAGTGGTGTCACACAGCTAACCACAACCTCAAACTCCTGGGCTCAAGCAATCCTTTTGCCTCAGCCTCTAGAGTAGCTGTGACTACAGGTGTGTGCCACCATGCCTGGCTAATTTTTTCTATATATTTTTAGTTGTCTGGCTAATTTCTTTCTATTTTTAGTAGAGATGGGGTCTCACTCTTGCTCAGGCTGGTCAACTCCTGACCTTGAGCGATCCACCTGCCTCGGCCTCCCAGAGTGCTAGGATTACAGGCTTGTGTCAGGGCGCCGGCCTCTGCATTCACTTTCAAACTGCCCATTTATCACCCCACACACTTTCCACAGCTTTCTGTCCCAGCACTTTCCCCAGCTAATGGCTTCCTATCCCCCAGAGTTTTTTCTCCCCCAATTTTTACTCTCAGTAGCATTGGGCATTCAGAGCATCTGTCCTGTATGCATCGTCCTCCTCTCAGGCCCCTGCTATATCTGGGTTGGTCTCCTCCTTCCTCTCTCACTCTCTTTGGCTGCTGCTTTCCCCACTGTCAGTGTCTTCAGGCCCAAGGAGGGAAGGAGACTAGCAGCCCCGAAAAGCGGCGGCAACATGCCCTACCTCCACACAATTGAATGGAGGAGGGGACCGCAGTGTCCTTTGGAAGAGCCACGCCAAGGCCTCTACAGGCCACCAAAACGGAGGACTGTCCGCGAGAGAAAACCAAAGGCTCTTCCAACCGTGGTGCATTGGCCAGCTG
Source organism: Avahi laniger (assembly GCA_963575035.1). Taxonomy (NCBI): domain Eukaryota; kingdom Metazoa; phylum Chordata; class Mammalia; order Primates; family Indriidae; genus Avahi; species Avahi laniger. The sequence continues at coordinate 12,831 of CAUYSK010082199.1, forward strand.
CAGGACACCATTCCTGAGCAGACACAGGCCCCGACGTGTCCCACCCTGCGCATGCGCGGTGCGGAGCCTGCGCCGTGGGTGGCATGTGCCCCAGGCGCCCATGAAAGCAAGAGGCACCCCTGCAGTCCCTACAAAGACACTCCTGGTGTCAGGTCTGTGGTGGTGAAGGTCACAAGTACCAGTCCCCAGGCGCCTCTAAAAGCAGGAGCTACTCCGCAGTCTGTACAAAGACGCTGTAGGTCTCAGGAGTTGTGTGAGAGCAGGTTGGAGTGCGGAATGCGGAACGGGGGTGCGGGGAGGGCTGAGGGTCGCCCAGTGCACGAGACAGGCGGGAAACAGGGTGGCCGGCGAAGGATTTTTCTGGGTCCGAGCTTTGACTGCCCTGGACTGGAGAGAAGGTGGGGTGGGCAAGCTAGAGAGGATGAGGACGAGGGCTGGGCAGCGGCAGTAGACATGTGCTCCTGCCCTCTCTGGTCTGGGCCCAGGTCGCCCTCAAGCGCCTCTAAAGCGTCTGTCTTTCCTCTGTGACAAGGGGGAGCAGAGACCTGGCTTGTGCAACACCGCCATGACCCCGGGCCTTTGTTGGCCGCTCTTCTGGTCCTTTGGGCAGCCTGAGGGCGTCTCCTGGGTCCCAGGCCAGCGAGACTAGAAGCTCTGAAACCTGTCACTCAGACCTGGAGTTCTAACGGGGGCTTGGGATGACTTTTCTAGCTTTGCAGCAGTTTGCAAGGCTGAGTGCAGCTCTACTTTCCTGAATGTGTCTTTCAGCCTAGAAAATGAACAACTTTTTGCATGACAACGCAGATCTTGTGGGAAGCAACGCCTCGCTCTATTACATGCAGCCTATGGCCCAGCAGCCTTTCCTGTGTCTATGGTACCAGAATCCTGTCTATAATCGTCTCTATGTTCCTGGAGCAGGTAAGGAATCTGTGAAGAGGTTCATTGGGATTAGAGACCCTCCCTGTCAACTAGTGCCATGGGTGTTTTCTGATATTTTTATCCATGACCTCCCTCTCCTCACCTTGTCCTGAAGAAAAAGACATTGTGGCAGCAGATAGGGGCAGTGCTTGAAGTTCATGTGAAAAGGTAGTTTGAATTGTAGTTGTGTGCTAGGTTCTCCGCTAAATACAAGAAATGAAATTTCTCATTTGACCTCTCAACAAACCCAAGAGATACTGGTGCTGTCCTTCTTTCGAAAACAAAGGAGGAAACTGAGGCACGAGGAGTTGGTGACTTGCCCAGGGTTACACAGTAGTTAAACCAAGAATCTCATCCTGATATTCCAAGCCTGGTCTGGTTGGGAGAGGTACCTTAATTGAAATTTAGTGTTCCCAGTACATATAATTTTTTCAACAAGTCGTAAAGGTTCTATAAGCTGCTATGTTGAAATCAAACTACTTGGGGCGAAGAGAACATATGAAAATCTTTGGATGGTAGATACTATGGAATGTCCTCTCCAGAACTAACACCCCAGTGTGGCAGTACTGAGGGGTGGGACCTTTAAGAGGTATTGGGTTATTAGGGCTCAGCCATCATGGATGGATTAACCTATTATGGATTAATGGGTTAAAAGATTAATGGGCTATCAAGGGAGAGAGACTTGTGACTTTGTAAAAAGGTTTCTATTGCAATGACCTCCAGCTCAGAGATATTTTCCTTAGCTATATGTGGTCTACTCATAAGTCCATCAAAAGCATTTTTCATTTCTGGTACATTGTTTTTGATCTCTGGCATCTTTTAGTTCTTTCATGTCTGTGCTTACATTGCCCATCTGTTCTTTGTTAATGTCTACATTGTCTGTTAGAGCTTTTAACACATTAATCATTGTTGTTTTAAATCCCATGTCTGATAATGCCAATATCATGGACATGTCTGGTTCCCTTGCTTGTTCTGTGTTGTCAAACTATTTTATGTGTCTGGTATGCCTTGTAATTTCACAGTCTGTGATGGCTGGGCGTGTGGTACATGCCTGTAATCCTATCACTGTGGGAGGCCAAGGAGGGAG